>PVKU01014207.1:0-24343 GCA_004027475.1 Anoura caudifer
TTTAATTAGTTTTGCATCAGCTTCTGTACCTCCCGCTTTTGCTACGTAGGGAAGGGTGTCCAGAAAGCAATAAAAGCCCTGCTCAGCCAAGGCTCGGGGCTCAGAATTTGGGGTCTGTACTCCTCTGGGCCCGTGCACGTTAATAAAGGGTAGTGCTCTGCCATCCAACTGCGTGTTGAGTCGTTTCCTTCCGTAACAGCATCACCCAGGGATTAGTTAAAAATGCCAAATTTCCCCCGTTGCCTGAATCAGAAACTCGGGTGAATCAGCAGTCTGTGTTTTAACAAGCTCCCCTGGTGATTCTAATGAACACTCAAGTTTCATAAGTACTGATCCAGGGGCAGCAATTCCAGGTGGTCATTTCACCTGTCCGGGTCTCTCACCTGAACCAATCTGCATCTCAGGTCCTCCCGCCCCCCTTCCTCCACGTGCTCCAGCCAACACTCGCTGGCTCTCTTTTTGATTTCCCTTCAGGGGAGAATGGTGAGATTTAGGATTATTTCTTGTTCTTTTGGATTACTTAACTTTGTCTGTGTTCTGTTGTCTTTGTTCTGTTCCATCTCCCAACGAAATGGAGGTGCCAGACGCTGGTTAAACAGAACTGAGCTGGGTCAGCTCTGACCCCATGGGGACGCCCAGTTGTGGTGTTGTGATTAATGATAAATATATATTTGGTCTTCGACCTCACGTCTGGCACAGAAACAAAACCCTTGAAATTCCTGAGACAAAAGCTATAAAGGTGTCTTTTGTTGTGTTAACGAGTGGCTTTGGAAAAGCACCTGAAGGCAGAGGCTGATTGCCAGGAAGAGCAACCTGAATAAGAGACTGGACCTTTAAGTCCCACCCCCTGACCTCCAGGGAGGGGAGAGAGGCTGGAGATTGACTTCAATGGCCAATGGCCAATGATTTAATCCATCAAGCCTAATGAAGCCTCTAGAAAACCCCCGAAAGGGTGGGTTTGAGAGGGCTTCCTGTCAGCGAGCCCGGGGAGGTTCAGGTAGTTTCATGCCTGGAGAGCATGAAAGCTGTGTCCCTTCCATCCAGCTGTTCCTGAGTTACATCCTTTCACAGTGAGCCTGCGGTCCTGTAAGTACGATGCTCCTTTGAGTCGTGTGAGTTGCTCTAAATAAGTTAATTGAGCTTAAGGAGGAGGTCATTGTTACCTCTAACCTATAGTGGGCAGTCGGAAAACCTGGGCTTGCAACTGGCAAATGAAGTGGGGACCTGAGGTGGGACAATCTCGTGGGCTTAAGCCTTCACCCTGTGGAATCTGATGCCATGTCTGAGTAGTGACAAATTGAGTTGAATTGTCAAATGTCCAGTAGACAGGGGAAAATTACTTGGTGTGGGAAGGAATGCACTGTCCCTGCAACCTGGAACATTGGAATTAGAGTCAAGAATTTTATCAGCATTAAAGAAAGTGGCTAAGGGGGCCTGTCTGGGGTGGCCCAACTGAAGGGTGATTTTTTTGGCCCTCATTTTGCTTGTTTCACTTCCTCCTCTTTCTGCACTCTTGTTTTCTGTGCTCTGCTCCTGTGAAAACCTGTTTACAGGTTCGGATCCTAGCTCAGTCGTTTGTAATTTAGTCTAAGTCATGTTTGCTGACCAGACCAGATGCGCCCGAGGAAAGGGACTGTGTCTCCATTGCTTTGCGTCCATATACTTCTCCAAGTTCAGATTCCTGCAGTAACGTGCCACTTGCCTTTCTGAGTGGCACAGAGCTGACAAACACTGGCTTTGGCACCAGTTGTAACCTTGGGCAAATCATGGCACTTTCTGGCACCTCAGTTTTCTTATTTATAAAATGGGCTTCATGATTTTTTTAATTTAAAATTGTTTATTGTAAGTCTTAATAAACATTTTATTTATTTTTTTAGAGAGAGGGGAAGGGAGGGAGAAGGAGAGGGAGAGAAACATCAATGTGTGGTTGCTTCTCACACGCCCCCAGCTGGGGACCTGGCCTATAACCCAGGCATGTGCCTTGGCCAGGAATTGAACCGGTGACCTTTTTTGGTCCACGGGCTCATGCTAAATCCACTGAGCCACACCAGCCAGGGCTATTTTTTTTTTTTTTTAATATGCAAAGAAACAAGTACAAGCCATTACAGAAAAATATGGGACACTTCACGAATTTAAGCGTCATCCTTGCACAGGGCCCATGCTAATCTTTTCTGAATCACTCCAATTTTAGTCTTTGTGCTGTGAAAACGAGCACTGGGCTTGATGATATTTAACCTCACACTGTTGCGAAGGCTGTATAAGATAATGCATGGCAAGGTCTTATGTCAGCACCCTACCTGGAATATATCGAACTCTCTGTGAATGGCACCTGCGAGTGATTGCTATGAAACTCCTCTCCATGCTATGGAAGGATAGGTTTTATCCCCTGGGCTGTTGGGAAGCTTTCAGGCCCAGTCGGTTTTCCCTGAGGTACAGCTTCCTCTCCGGTCCGACAGGGGACACCTCCTCCAGAGACACCCTGCTCGAGCTCTTCCAGTTTCCCACCGTCTCACCCACATTGCCTGGAGGACTTCCTAAATCTTCTCTTCAGGAAATTTAATACCTTGCAAAAGCCTCAGCCTATTTTAATTGAATTATTTCCTTCAATGTCAGGCTTAAAGAGCACCCGACAGGCTCTCAGCTCTGACTGAATGCATTAAAAAAGTCAAACAGTGCAGACTGTGGCCTAATCCTTCGGGGAGATAGAAGCAGAATCCCCTCTGCAGCCCTTTCATTTTCTGATGTTAGTTAATAAACATACTTATAACATCTGCTTCTCCTTTCCTCCCCAAATGCTCTTTAGTTGCCTTAGTAAGAAAGAGAATAAAACTCGGACTATAACAAGATGTTGGGGAAGAATTTACCATCTTAATTTTCAGGGCTGGAAGGGATTTTCAACATTACCTGGTCTAACCTGTGTAATTTACCTGGCATGGGGCAGAGGTTTAGAGTAGGAGATGGCTTGGCCAAGGTCACAGAACTTAACCTCCAATGAACGCAGCTTCAAAAAGACATGTTCTTTGTCCTGGACAAGGTTTGGGAGCTACAGTGAGACATGGCATGGGACAGCCAAGTGAGCGGGCCAGGGTGGTGGGTAACAGTGGCATTCTGGCCTCGGCCTCCCAGGGACCGAATCTCGGTCCACCTCACAGCATCTGCCCCCGGGCAAGTTACTTAACGTTGCTGGGACTTCTGTGCCCTTACCCCAAATTAGGGATGGTCATAGCACCTACTCAGAGTGCTGTTGAGCAGACTGCTGTTCACTGAAAAGCTCAGCACTGCCCTGGGCACATAGTAAGTACTCAATAAATTTCAGCTATTACTGTTACTGAGAATTTTTTGAGAGGCTGTTGTTGGGATGTAATGGGAAAACTCTCAGTGTGAGTACTTGTGGCCGTGGTTGTGTGTTCTCCCCAAATGACTGAGTTTCTGGACCTGTAAAAAGAAAGTCCCAGAGCTCCCTTATTTAGGGACAGACCTGCCTTCTAATGAGAGTAGAAGGGCAGGTGTCAAAGGTTGGTTCTATCAGAGAGCACTGGACACAATACTCTCTGAGCCTCAGAGTACCAAATGCAAGTGAATTTAAGTGCTTAAAAAATGTGGGAGCTCAGTGAAAGGAAGGTGCTAGTAACAATAATAAAACTAATACTACCAAGTATATTAACATCCATTATCTTGTTTGATTCTCAAAATTATATGCGGTTATATGTTCTGTGGATATTGTGTAGTGGGCCATCAAGAGCTCTACTGGATAAATGAATGAACAGTTGCATGGGCATTGTCTTCCCTTGAATGAGGAGATAGGGACCCAGCCTTGGCTGTGTAACTAACCACCCGGAAGCTGAAAGCAACACAACTCATTCTTCTTTTCTAGGTTGGCCAGGTGCCTCTGCTGTTTTTGCCTGGACTCAAAATGCTGGATATTGGTGGGTCAATTGGATTGGAAGGTAGGAGAAAGCTTTGTCTATTTGGCAGTTGATGCTAGATGTAGGCTATGCCTTGTTTTTCCCCATGTGGCTTCTCCAGTAGGCTGGGTTAGCTCCCTTCCATGGTTGTCTCAGGGAAGCATTCCAAGATGCTGGAGAGAGAAGCCGTGAGGCTTTGGGACTTACACGACATTGTGTCCTCTACGTTCTATTAGTCAAAGCAGGTCACAAGACCAGCTAAGATGTAAAGGTTGGAAAAGCTCCCTTGTTGATGACAGAAGCTGTAAAGAATTTGTAGCTACATTTAGTTAACTAGGAGATGAACAAATATAATCCTTTACTAGCACTTGGCCAAGGTCAAGTCAGGGCCATACTTGAACTTGGATCCTATGATTCTGGGGATTGTGACCTTTCTTCTATAGCAAGATCACTTTTGTTGCAAGAGTAAACTTAGTCCAGGATGAGGCAAAGGCTTTTCTACCCTTTGACATCGCAGGACATGGGGCACCTGGCGAGTCTGTTACTAACATCATAATCCTGCGACACTGTGATTTGGACGTAGTGCTGTTCTTTCTTTATATATGAAAATATTCATTGTTGTGGTTTTGTAACTCAGTGTACTCGCTTTAAAATGTGAACCTAATGGTAGTTTTCCCTTCCAGGAGAACCAATGTACCCATGTGCAGCTTAATTTAGGTTTCATCTTCTCAGCTGTTCACAGAATCCAGGCCCAGAAATGTAAGCCCATTACAAATGCTGACTTCTGAGTAGCAGTCGTGTGGTTCCCAAGCCTTTGGCTGAGGCTTGAGAAGATGAAACAAGGAAGACTGAAAGCAAAAAAAACAGGTTAAATTTTCAAGTTAACAGGGGCTTCTTTAAAACCTCAGAAAGACCAGAATAGTCTTTTGAATAAAAAACCTGCAGGAGAACGTGCCCAAATAGCTTCCCAAACTGCAGTGATCTTTTCTGGGAGCAGGAGAAGAAAGTGATTCAGAAATGAGTTGCTGGTTTTCAGTGCTTGTGATGGCGCTCTTTAGAACTTGACCATGACCTGGAAATGTACTGAATGGCACTAAAAATCGTTTCTTAGGGGAGAGAGTACTAAAGAATGAGTATTTGGTCTCCCATTCTTGCCTGCTAAGGAGGAGGGGAATCGCTCCTTAGCCACAGGCCTCTGTAGCGTAGAGACCCCTAGGAAGTGTGAGGACACGGTGCTCTGCTGGAGAAAGGGCCTGAGGCCACCCAGGGCACCTTTGGGGACAAGGACGTACAAATGGCCAGGGAGGATTTTGGGGAATTTCAGAATTGTTCTGTCATGGTGGTATAATTTACTCCCCTTTTGTGCATCTTCAAGACACCTTTTCTAAAGTCTTTGTTTCTCTTGGAGGCTTTGGAGAACGACTTGTGTTTGAGTGTGATGTCCCTCAGAACAAGCCACAAAGCAGGAGCTGGGAGACCTAGTTTTATTTGGGTTATGCTAGTTTTCTCCCAATAGTTTTCTCTGATACTTTCCAGGAGATTTTGACCTTTTCAACCATGAATCTTTTTCAGTTGGTGGGGGTTTTAACAATCTTACAGATTTTAATTTTATTTTCTAATTAAGTTAATTTTGTTATAAGGGTATTTCACTAGCAGTGAGTCTATAAGGCCCGTGCTATGTGTTCCCTGGGCCAGTAGAGCTTAAGATGTCACTGACCCAAGAGGGTCAGAACTTTCCTGGTTCTAGCCTGGGTTGCTCTGAGCCGTGTGTGGGCATGCTGGCCTGCTTTCCCTGGCACAATTTTGCAAGTAATGTAGAAACCGTGTTGGTGCCCCAGAACCCCCCTGACTTTGGAGCCAGCAGGCATTAAAGTCATGGCTGTTCACATTGCTGGGAGTATCTGGATAAGTTTGTTACTCATCAAGACAGCACATTGTCATTGTGTTCATTGCCTACTTTCTACCCTTTCATGTAACCTTTTTGTGGGAGAGGGCAGCGGAGTAGAAGGTGATTTGGATTAGGATGAGAAAATGAGAGGTTTCCCTGGGGTAGTAGTCAAAGCCAAAATGATGATAACAAGAGCATATATATCTATATATACGAGTATGTATTCATGCACACAGACGTAGGTTCATTGACCCTCTTAACAACCTGAGGATGTAGGAGTTCTACATTTCATAGAGGTTGAGAGACATGAAACAAGATCACCTAACTAGTAGTTGGCAAAGCTAAAATTTCAACCCACATCTCTCGGCATCAATCCTTAACCCCTGTGCTACAGCATCCCTCCCGAATGACAGGAGGTCAGGGTTCTAACCTAAGCTGGTTGCTCTTGTACAAGTCAGTTTCTCTGTCCAGGTCTTAGTTTTTCACATGTAAAGGGAAATGTGGACCTGATCTCTAAAGTCCATTTCAGCTGTGTGAGTCTGTGATTCCAGTATTTGCAGACACTTCCTGCCTGCCAGCATGCTGATCTTGGGATAGGAGGGGAGGCATTCCTGCCTTCTAGGTGGGCAATGGAGCGGGTCAGACTCTAACAGGAGAGAGAAGTACAGGAGTAAAGAAGATTATAACGTACTTGGTGCATGACAGGCAGAGGTGATGCTCAAGATAGTTAATAACTTGTTTGGTAACATAGACCAAAATACAAAATAATATGAAACTCCGTTCAGTCTCTATACTACATATTTTTAAAAACTCTTTGGCAAATGATGTAAGTTGTAGTGCATTATCATGGATCAAATTATTCTAATTTCCAAATCACTTATTGAATTGTAGGTTTTTTCCAGCTCTATTGAGATATAATTGACATAAAATGTTGTGTAAGTTTAAGATGTACAAGGTGTTGACTTGCTATCCTTCTGTATCGTGAAGAGATTCTCATAATAACATTACCCAACACTTCCATCACATCACATAATTACCATTTCTTTTTTTAAAAAATATTTTATTTATTTACTTTTAGAGAGAGGTGAAGGGAGGGAGAAAGAGAGAGAAACAGCAATGTGTGAGAGATACATCCTTTGGTTGCCTCTCACATGCCACCAGCCAGGGACCTAGCCTGCAGCCCAGGCATGTGCCCTGACTGGGAATCAACCGGAGACCTTTTGGTTCCCAGGTTGGCGCTCAGTCCGCTTAGCCACACCAGTCAGGGAACCATTTCTTTTTTGTGGTGAGAATACTTAAGATTTACTCTCAGCAGCTTCCAAGTATATATAAAACAGTGTTATTAACTATAATCACTATGCTGTATGTACATTGGATCCCCAGAACTTACCCATCTTATAACTGGAAGTTTGTGCTCTTGGGTCTTATGTGTTCCTACAAATTTCATGATTTTTAGAAAAATTTCTGTGAAATTTTCATTGGAATTTTGATAGGGATTGCACTCAACTGTAGATTGCTTTGGGTAGTGTGGACATTTTAACATTAGCTGATTTTCCCAATCCATGAGCGTGGACTGTCTATTTTTTGTTTTCCCTTTCTTTCATCAAGGTCTCATGGTTTCCAGAGTGAAGATCTCTCACCTCCTTGCTTGAATTTATTCCCGAGTATGTGAATTTTTGGGTGATACTATAACAAATCATTTTCTTAATTTCTCTTTATGGTAATTTATTCAGTGTATAGAAATGTACCTGAATTTAATGTATTAATTTTGTATATTGCAACTTTACTAAATTTGTTCTAACAGTGTTTTTAGTGGTCTTCAAGGTTTTTTTCTATATAATATTATGTTCCTTGCATGTAGAAGCACTTTTTCTTCTTTCTTTCTGATTTGTATGCCTTTTATTTCTCCTGCTGCATAATTGCTTGTCTAGGACTTCTATAGTGTGTTGAAAAGTGTTAGAAGAGCATTTTTGTCTTGTTCTTATTGGAGCAAAAGCTTTCAACTTTTCACCACTGAGTATGAGGTTAGCTGTGGGCTTGTCACATGTGGCCTTTATTATGTTGAGGCACATTCCCTCCATACCCAGTTTGTTGAGAGTTTTTATCATGAACATATGTTGAATTTTGTCAAGTGCTTTTTCTGCATCTATTGAGGATGATCATGTGATGTTTTATCCCTAATTTTGTTAATGTGATGTATTGTATTGATTCTGCATATGTTAAACTCCCCTTGCATCTCCGGAATAAGTTATATTATTGAATTTGGTTTGCCAATATTTTGTTGAAGATTTTTACATTTGCGCTCATCTGGGATCTGAGACTAATTTTCTTTTCTTGCAGTGTTCTTGTCTGGTTTTGGTATCAGGGTAATGGCTGGCTCTGTGAAGTGAGTTTGGAAGTATTCTGTCCTTTTTATGTTTTAAATTTTGTTGATGTTCTTTCAATGCAGTTGCCATGGGCTGAATGATGCCCTTCTGAACCATGGTTTGACATGAGGCACTGCCTCAGCCTTTCAGTGACTTCCCCAATAAATGGATAGTAACTAGGGCCCCAGAGCCCTGTATTTCATTATAGCAGGAAGGCAGTCAGGTGTGCTGCCCGTGAATTGGGGTGGGTGAGTGGCTGCCCTAACACTCAGAATAAATTTAGGCTCTGTGAGCAAGAAAATACATGCCTGCTATTACAAGCTGAGTTTTGGAATGTTTTGTTTTGCAGCAGTATTATTGCAGTGATAGCTGTCTAATACACAGGAACAACTTGGTGAATACCAGTGTAAGTAAGCACTGAGACTAGATGATGAAATATTTCTTGTTGCAGTCATTTTGGCTTCCTGAGAAAGTGTTGGGGAGGAGGTGGGGACAGAAGAGGCAGGATTCAGGGGCAGAGATATTCAGAGTTTACAAAGGGACAGTGATGGAGATCAGCTTGTTTGGAGGAACAAATAAAGCACTAGCACCCAGGGAGAGGCCTCCTGGCTTTTTGACACGTATTTCCTTCATTCTTTATAACTGGGGCTTCCAAACCCTCTCATGTAAACATTCATGTCACTGATAGGATGTCCACTGGTCTAGACCTGGAGAGAAATTTGGGAAAACATATCAATTCATTCAATGTGCCCATTGTTTTTCTCTGACTGAGCTACTCCTTTTTAAGAGTGTATCCTAATGAAATAATTGAGCAGGTGAGACAGGTGGTACAAGACTTTTTTCCCCTTACTTTATAATTTGAAATACTCAGATATCCAAAATAAAGAATATTGGATAGCTTGGCTGTCCAACAGTAGACCATTACTTAAAAAAAATCAATACATACAATCAATGAGATATTATATAGCTTTGAAAATGAAATTGTAAAAGTGTATTTATTGAAAAGATGTTTTTTATAATGCATAAATGTGAACACAGCCTTCATTGTGTGTTTATGGGATTTTGATTACAAAACACTGGATGCATGTGTACACACACGGTATTGGAGACAAGTTTATTCATTAGGCTATTTTTTGGAGGCACAATTTATGTCTTTAAAAGAAATATATTGATTATGACTGGGGTATGGACCCTGAGGAATAAAAAAAATCCTAAGAACCCCAATGGCTGCTAACTTGCCCTAGATAGTAAAGGAGTGTTTTGGAGGGAGGCAGGTTCCAAGAAGTCTGGATGTCGTGTATGGGAAGAGAAGAGGAACTCTATATTCTTCCTTGGCCTCCCTCCTACTCTCTGCCTCTCTGACTTTCCTCTTCCCCTGTCCCAGCACAGCCCAGGAAGGACTTTGAGGGAAGAGAGAGTCCCCTGGCTGAATCTAACCAAAGCCTCTGGTGAGAAATCCAGTGTGCATGTTTCGAGGCCTGGCAGCATGGAGGAGGGGGTAGCTGCCACATCCCCAAGGAATTCTTATCATGTGGAAGTTTTGATACCTGTTCTCATGTGCTTTGATCCTATTGCTCAGTGGTGAAATACAAGCCCCTTTCCAAAGGTGACCACTGGCTGAGTTAAGTGGGAACTGGTGAAGGACTGAGGGAGGGGTGTGGACAAGATCATTAGTTTGACTGAGCAAGAAAGTCAGATTTCAGTCCCATTCATCAAAGGAAATGATTTGTCTGGAGAAGCAATAGGGACAACAATCTCGATGCTTGTCACTTGATTTGTTGCTTAGCCATCAGCACAGAGTATTTGCAGGTGTTTGTGAGTGAGGCATGGAGAGGCAGGTGATCAGAATGAAAAAGTGCCAGAATATTAATCAAAGGGAGATGATTAGGCAAAAAGTCAGTCTGTTGAAGGTGTGTAAAAACACAACTCTGGATTCTTTAATGAGAAGATGGAATTTACAGAAAATATTCTTAGAGAAATCTAGAAGCTTCCACTTGAGAGTCAAGCAGTGACTAAGTACCATGGCTGTGGGGACAGCCAAAAGATGGGCCAAGGGCAGGAAGGCAGAAGGCAGGGTGATAAAGAGCCCAAGGGGGACTCTGCTGCTGGGAGGTTCATAAACACCCTACACGAAGCACCCAGAACGGATCCTGACATTTAAATATGCAAAAGACTGATTGGCACAAATGTGTTTTAAATATGCATTACTTTCCTGTAAGAACTATTTATCAGTGATTATTTATACTGGGCTTAATCAATTAGTGTTTGAAAATAGCCTGCAAATGTGAAAAAACATAACTGAGCATAACCTCAGCTCTTTGAGGCACTCTAGAAGTCATTGACTCCTTCTCCCCTCCTGTGCATGTAATGAAATGGGGCTCGGAGAGCCGGATGCCTGGCCTGAGGTCACACAGCTGCTTGAAGAGGAAATGAGGACTGGAACCTCAGCAGCACGGTTCCCAGTCACGCAGGTTTCCATGCCCTTTATTATAAATTGTGCCTTGAATCTTGAGAGAGGCCAGGCCTGTATATGAGTGAAACAGTATTTTCTAGATTCATCAGAATCACTGCCGGGTGTTTTTCCGACATAGACGTATCTGTCTGAGGCCCAATCTGGAACTTCAGAGGCAGAATTCTGGAGCGTCAGAACGAAGCCTCAGGAGTGTGAATTTTCAGAAAACTTCCTAATGAATTTCTGGTGTCCTGCCCTGTTGTCCCTTGTCCAGCCCTGTGTAAGAACATGGTTTTAGGCATTAACTGGCAGGAGAGACAGTTCTTTCTAGATGTCCACACAATTACAGTTAGGGAAGGCTTTTGCCTGAAGCCCTGTGACTGAGTGACTTCCTGTGGGGCTCATGTGCTATGCACCTTCATTAGAAATTTCCATTTTCCCTGGCCGAGTACTCAGGTGTTTAGAATGTCATCCCAATACACCAAAGTTGTGGGTTCGATCTCCAATCAGGGCACGTAGAAAAATCAACCAATGAGTGCGTAAAAGAGAAATTGATGTTTCTCTCTCGAGTTTTCCCTCCCTCCCTCACACCTTTCCTTCCTTTCTCTAAAATCAATAAAGTAAAAAAAAATTTCCATGGGCCCATCCTTTGTACTGAGAGCAGCAAACGATGAAGGTGCAGCATTAGCCATGGTCAGATTGGCTCCTCCAAGTATCTGTAGTCCAGAAAATTGTAGGTTGAAGTCTTGTTCAGGCCACATGGAGCATTGATCCCTAGGCACCAGGCTATTGGCATGTTTACCCTGTGGTGAGTGTAAGTTATAACTGGGGAGAGGAGGCAAGTCTAGGGATGAGTCTCTCTTGCCCAATGTGTTATCTGTGCTCCTAAAACAGTACCTGGCACATAGTAGATGCTCAGTAAATATCTGTTGACCAAATGAATGAAAGGGAGCTGCTTATTGGGTACCAGCTTGAATTAGCTGTACTTAATGTATCCTGAGTCACTATGTGTCCTGTTTCTGGAAACAGTGTGGTTGGCTCTGAGTGTAGCTGGGACTCATCCAGCAAAGCTCCGCAGGGCCTAATGTATGATGATAAATCATAACCCTCCCAGGTGCTCGGAATCAATTTCACACCTCATCTGTTATCATGAGCAGAATGTGTGAGAAAGTCCCCTCACCATGGTAATATATCAGCTCACAAAAATAAAAACGCCTGAAGATCAGAAAAAGGAACACTGTTCTAGTCCATGGTGCTTAATCAGCTCCCCAGACATTGATGGATTTCAGGGGATATTTACATTTAAATCACGGCATCTGAATGTCTCAAGCAGAACCCAGAGTTATGGGCAGCATGGAGGCAATTTTAAAAAATCATTTCTTATTATCTGTAGTCAGAAACGAGGTCTCTCTTTGCAGACGTATTCTGTAAAAAAATAAGAGAAAACTCAGGCCAGGGGACTATCCAGAGCAGTGCTAGGCTGGCCACCAGCATCTTCACCGTGCCCATGACAGACGTCACTAACTTATCACGGTGTCCTTCCAGGGCCTCTTGCAGTCAGTCTCATTGCTTCTCACGCCAAGGCTGTAAGAAGCCACTGCTTGTTGACCGGAGATCTCATGTTGAACTGAAACTCGCTGACCACCACTGATCTGGAGCTTGTCTTTGGCTATTATTGCTCTGGAAAACTAACATCAGTAGGTAATAAGAGGATGAAGGGAAAAGCCAATGGAGTGCTGTAGGTTCGGAAAGCACCTTGAGGTAGTGAGCTGGTGGACCCTCTTCTGGGCAGGGTAGTAATACTCAAAGCCATTGGTAGAGAGGATTTCCTCAGTGCTAGTGTTTCACCAGCTGAGGTTTTGGGACTGTGTGCACAGTGGTGGCTTAGTGTAATGTAGGTGCTTGTGCTTTACTCAGGACTTACTGGACCAGAACTGCTGGGTTTGAAGCCAAGGATACTGCACTGGGACAAGGATCCCAGTGTGTCTTAGTCACTCTAAAGGTGGGGGAACCACAGCCCTATGGAGACCCGGGTTCTTGTCCCAGCTGTGCCGTTCCCTTGCTGTGTGAGCATGGGCGCATCCCTTACCAGCTTCCTTATCTTAAGGAGGAACAGTTACATCTGTGCCATCTACCTCCTAGGGCACCTGTGAGAGTCATTTGAGATGAGACACCTGAGAATGCTTTGAAAAGGAGCGTGCTGCATGCACGGACTGTGCTGCTGTCCACTCGGAGAACCTGGGGAGCTGGCGGCGTGGGCGGACTTCTGAAAGATGATTCCAGGATAAAATGACAAGGGGGCATTTACACAATGGAATGCTACTCGGCCATAAAAAGGAAGACAATTTTACCTTTTGTGACAGTATGGATGGATCTGGAGGACATTGTGCTAAGTGAAAAAAACCCATCAGAGAAAGACAAGTGCTGTGCAATTTCACTCATCTGTGGAATCTAATGAACAAACTGAACTGACAAGCAAAATAGAGACAGACAGAGAGAGCAGGTTGACAGCTATTATGGGGGGGCTGTCAGGAGGTGGAGGGACTGAGCAAAAAGGAAACAGGACTCATGGACATGGACAACAGGGTGGTGACTGCTGGGCGGAGGGGGGGTAGAAGGGGCCTAATTGGTAATGGAAGAAATACAATTTAAAAAAAGTTGATTTTAACTTTATCAGGAGTCAGTGACCCACTAAAAACCGGAATGACGTAGGAGAACGACAATACTATGCCGAAGAGACCGCAGCAGGAGCCACCAACCATGGGTACAAACTGGAATCATCTGGGGAAAATCTAAAGCTATAGGCATACCTCATTTTATTGTGCTTTGCTTTATTGTGCTTCACAGATGTGTTGTTTTGCAAATGGTAGCCAGGAAAATTATGACCCACTTTATTGTGATATTGCTTTACTGCATGGTCTGGAGCTGAACCCTCAATGTCTCTGAGGTGTGCCTGGATGTAAGCCCGGGCCCCATCCAAGAGAGAGTTAAACAGAGTCCTGAGATTGGGCTTGGGCCCTGGTGGCTCTCCTCAGGGCTACGCTGGTTTCTGGCCTTCTCAATAAGTGGCCAATCTGTCTGTCCCTCGAGCCTACGGGCAGCCCAGTATTCTCCCGACACATTTCCTTTTATGTAAGTGATGCAGTCTCACATCTGTTGCTTGTGACCTAAAAACCTTAACTGATGTCTCATTAGCTGACTAAACTCCAAAGCTAGGGTCTGTGGCTGTTGTGATTCCTCTGGCTCTGGAATGACTAGCAGGCACAATTTCTGACACACAGTGCAGATGAACTATAGTGGCTTAAATGAACTGACAGCCACCCAAGCGCCAATCCTGGCTGGGGCAGATTGAATCTGTTTCTGGGAAGCACGAAGACGATGCCCTGAAAAGCTGCTGGCATGCACAGGTGGATGCTCAGTGAGTGGTTGTGGTGGCTGTTTTGAACCCTGTGGAGATAGATGCAAAGGTAGGGAAGACTTAAATGAGTTCACGGTAAATAAAATTATATAAATAATGAAATAAAAGTAACTTTTTTTGGAACATAGCTACCGTCCTTCATTTATGTGGTGCTGTGATGGCAGAGGTAAGGAGTAGTAACAGAGACGGTTTGGCCTGAGAAGGCCAAAATATTCACTCTCTGGCGCTTTACAGACAGCATGTACTGGCTCCTGGTCTACTGGGTCGAATGGTGTGGATTGGATACATGCACGGGTGCTGGGCATCTTCCTTTTGCTCCTCCAGATCAACTTTCCACCCCTTCTACCCTGCTCTGTGCCCAGGGGGCTGGTCTGTGCTCCAGGGTCAGTGGCAGGCGACTCGGTGTGTGGTCCTAGGGTCAGCATCACACCAGCATCACTTGTGATCTGGAAAAGTCTTGACTCTCAGCCCAGGCCAACTGAATCAAAAACTTTGGGTGTGGGGCCAGGAATTTTTGTTTTGTCAGTTCTCAGGCAGCCCTGATATCTGTTAAAGTATGAGAACCCCTGGTCTATGGCACTGAGTGCCCTTGTCCATCAGTTTCTGGTCCATGCTAACACGAGTGATTGAACAGTGGCTGCCTCCTGTTAGCCTGACAACCCCCTTTCCCAAAACTTCACTACCTTCCACCCTATCTACAGCCTTAGGTGAAAAACCATAAATAATAATTCTTCCTGAAATGGCCTCCTTCCTGCCATTCGCGTTTGTGTCCTGCTGCCTTGTTAATTTCAGTTTGGGAGCTGGAGACCTAGTGGCCACTGCTATCATGCAGGGCTCTGTGGCTGTTCAATAAATGCTAATAAACCATCACCTGCAGTCTTAATAATTGCTGCCGCTTGGACTAAAACATAAGGGCAAAGCTTACTTTGGTCTGATAGGATTCAAAAGGGCTGAAAGAACAGGTCTGGAGTGCGCAGTGGAAATGCCAGTCGAATATTAATGACAGTGGCACTGCTGGCCTGCGGAAGGTGTGGCGGTTCAGCCGCGAGAGCCTGGGCGGGAAATCCAAGGAAGACGAGGCCCTCCTGTGTGTGGAACCCGAGAGCGTGGCTTCAGAGTCCAGGGAGCCTCGGGTGATTTTCTGCAGCTCTCTCGTTGTTCAGGGGGCTCTTTCCGGTTTTCTAATTTGCTCTTTTTATATACTCCTCAGAATCACCAGGATGACTCAGCCAGGAGCTATCTTAGGGGCAGGTTTTAATGAGTGGCTTGGGATTCAGAAAGTGGCAGAGGTAGGTGCGGGTTCCTGAGCCCCTGTGCCCTGCCGATTATGTCCCACGGTCCAGGAAAGGGACACTCATACCTACAGTGATCCAGACCCTGGGTGATTGCAGCCAGTCTCTCCATGAGCTCAGCATCTACGCACCAACGCACAGAGCATTCACAGCACGGGGCGGGGTGGGTTTATGGACAGACTGGGCCATAGGCAAGAGATCATCTCCATGCGTCTCAACCTCTGGTAAACTCTTATGTGTACAGAATAATTTCCTACTGATCTAACTGCCTGATAGATTGTGCTGCCTAATTGTCTTTCCCCTTACCATGGGCACCTCCTGGTAGGCTATATGTTTTGGTGTAATTATGTTGGCTCAGACCAGGGCCCAGGCCATTTCAGCAACCCAAGGAGTGTGCTAATTGTCCTGAAGTATGCTGCCTGGTGTGTGCTTCATTGCTGTAGTGGTTCTAATGGAACTTCTAATTAAGAATAAGAAGAGAGGCAGGGCTGGGGGCGTTCCTCTGGCGTCAGGGGTTCAGGCGGGGCCCCTCTCAGCACGCCAGTGGGAGCCTGCCCACGGTAGGAGTCAGCTGGGGCAGAAATTAATGTGCCTCTGCTCTGGTTTGTCTATCAGGAAGAGTGCAGGCTGTCAGAGTGGTAATTAGAGCTGGGCCAATGTCAACAAGTCTTCCAGGGCCCCAGCCTTTCTCCTGGGCTCTGTGGCAGTAGATGGAGGGTGTGCTGGTGGAGAAGTTGGGCAGGAAGGAGGCTGGAATGTTTAAGTTGCTGGAGGTACAGTTTGAAACCTTGAGGGGAGGTTGTGAGATAGGACTCTTTGGGAAAATCACACATTGTTGTGCTGCTTCTTGAAGACGAGGCTGCCCTACTTGTTAAGGGGCTGGGAATCTGACCTGGGTTTGAAATACTGGTCTATCTCTTAGTGCATCTTTGGTTAAGCTACTTTTTTTGAGTCTCCATTTGCTTACCTGTAAATTGGTGATAAGTTACAATAGAAATTTTGATGGTATTTTGGTGGCATCATGGATATAGAATTCAGGAACGTCTATAGCCCATATGGACAATCCTCCTTCTCCCCAGTCTGGGCCCCCACTTCCCCATTCTCCTACTCCCCTCTACCCAGACTAGTGACAGAAGAAAAATTAACAGAATGGGAACAGTAATTTTTAAAATGATTTTATTTTTAGACAGAGGGGAAGGGAGGGAGAAAGAGAGGGAGAGAAACAGCAATGTGTGTTTGCTTCTTATGCGCCCTCTACTGGGGACCTTGCCCACAACCCAGTCTTGTGCCCTGGGAATCAAACTGGCAACCCTTTGGTTTGCGGGCCAGCACTCAATTCACTGAGCCACACCAGCCAGGGCTGGAAACAATAATTATTTATAACCGAGTCCAATGGCCAAAAGTAAAAAAGAGGAAAGTGAGTAAAAGAGAGGTGGGCTTGCACCTGAGGTGTCTCAGCCCCATTGTGGTTGCTGACCCCTGGAAGGAAGAAATCCAAGGCAGACAGAGGAGTCCGGAATAGGTATGGAGCACTTTTAAGACATTCGTCAGGAACTAATGATTTTCCGGGAACCTTGATCATTGATTGGGTCATCACCCAGTCTCTGCGTATGGGGTAGAGAAGACGGGCGGCTGAGACAGAGACCTCTCCTGGTGTGGGGAGAGGCAGAAGTGTCCTGCCTCGCCTCCTGGATGTGTGGTCAGGACTGGCTGAGAGGACATTCAGACAAGCCAGTCTGCTACTAGCATTGGCCAAGGCTTGGTTCCAGCCCCAAGATGACCCAGAGGGCATTCATTTCATGACCTGTGACTTCAGGCTCTAACATTCTAGAAGGAGTGATTTAAAAAAAAAAAAATAGATGAGTAATCAGCAGGCTCATGGGACAATCTAGAGTAGCTGAAGAGCCTCTCAATCCCCTGCAAATTCATGTCCCCTTTCTGGGTCCTGCATCCCCTCTCTGCTTCCTTTGCTCCTTAAAAAGAGGATGGCTCGACTAGAAGTGTAGCAAATGTTAAACTGCTCAGGTTCTTTTTTTTTAAATTTTATCTTTCAATTACAGTTGGCATATAATATCTTATTAGTTTCAGGTGTACAACAGTGATTAGACATTTATATAACGTAGGAAGTGATCATCCCAGGAACTCTAATAGCCATCTGGCACCACACACAGTTATTACAGTATTATCAACTGTATTCTCTGCCATACTTCACATCCCTGTGACTATTTGTATATCTGGCAATTTGTACTTCTTGATCTCATCTGTTTTTCACCCATGCCCCACCCCCTCCCATCTGGCAACCATCAGTTTATTCTCTGTATCTATGAGTTTGTTTCTGTTTTGTTTGTTCCTTTATTCTGTTATTTAGATTCCACATATAAGTGAAATCATACAGTATTTGTCTTTGTCTGATTTGTTTCTCTTAGAATAATTACCCTCTAAGTCCACTCATGTTGTCACAAATGAAAAGATTTTATTTTACTTTGTTTTTATGGTTGAGTAATATCTCATTATATATATTATATATAATATATACAACCACATTTTCTATATCTTTATCAATGAGCAGTTCAGTTGCTTTTAAATCTTGGTTATTGTAAATAATGCTTTAACAAACATAGGGGTGCATATATTTTTCTGAATTGGTGTTTTAGATTTCTTTGGATAAATATCCAGAAGTGGAATTGCTGGGTCATATGGTAGATCTATTTTTAATTTCTTGAGGAACCTCCATACTGTTTTCCATAGTGGTTGTACAAATCTGCATCCCCACCAACAGTGTGTGAGGGTTCCCCTTTCTCCACATCCTCACCAGCACTTGTTGTTTGTTGATTTATTAATGGTAGCTATGCTGACATCTGTGAGGTGATGTCTCATTGTAGGCTTTTTTAATGATTTTTATATTTCTTTAAATAAATTTTATTGATTATGCTATTACAGTTGTCCCATTTCCCCCCTTCATTCCCCTCCACCCTGCACACCCCCTCCCACCCACATTCCCCCCTTTAGTTCATGTCCATGTGTCATAAGTTCTTTAGCTTCCACTTTTCCCACACTATTCTTGCCCTCCCCCCGTCTATTTTCTACCCACTGTCTATTCTACTTGTTCTCTGTACCTTTTCCCCCTCTCTCCTCCTCCCACTCCCCTGTTGCAAACCCTCCATGTGATCTCCATTTCTGTGTTTCTGTTCCTGTTCTAGTGGTTTGCATAGTTTGCTTTTGTTTTAGGTGTGGTTGTTAATATCTGTGAGTTTGCTGTCTTTTTACTGTCCCATTTTTGATCTTCTTTTTCTTAGATAAGTCCCTTTAACATTTCATATAATAAGGGCTTAGTGATGATGAACTCCTTTAACTTGACTTTATCTGAGAAGCACTTTATCTTCCCTTCCATTCTAAATGACAGCTTTGCTGGATAGAGCAATCTTGGATGTAGGTCCTTGACTTTCATAACTTGGAATACTTCTTTCCAGCCCTTCTTGCCTCTAAGGTCTCTTTTGAGAAATCAGCTGACAGTCTGATGGGAACTCCATTGTAGGTGACTGTTCTCTTAATCCCTTGCTGCTTCTAGAATTCTCTCCTTCATTTTAATCTTGGGTAATGTAATTATGATGTGCCTTGGTGTGTTCCTCCTTGGGTCCACCTTCTTTGGGACTCTCTGAGCTTCCTGGACTTCCTGGAAGTCTATTTCCTTTGCCAGGTTGGGGAAGTTCTCCTTTATTATTCGTTCGAATATGTTTTCCACTTGTTGCTCTTCCTGTTCCCCTTCTGGTACCCCTATAATTTGGATGTTGGGATGTTTAAAGATGTCCTGGAGGTTCCTCAGCCTCTTCTGATTTTTTTTGAATTCTTGTTTCTTCATTCTTTTCTGTTTGGTTGTTTCTTTCTTCCTTCTGGTCCACTCCATTGATTTGAGTCCCAGTTTTCCTCCCATCACTATTGGTTCCCTGTGTGTTTTTCTTCATTTCACTTATTGTAGCCTTCATTTGTTCGTCTAATTTGTGACCAAAATCAACCAATTCTGTGAGCATCCTGATGACCAGTGCTTTAAACTGTGCATCTGATATGTTGGCTATCTCTTGGTTGCTTAGATGAATTGGCTCTGGGGCTTTGATTTGTTCTCCCATCTGAGCCATTTTTTTTTGGTCTGAATGCGGCTGTTACTTAGTGAGGGGTGGAGCCTTAGATGTTCCCCAGGGTGGGGCAGCCTAGTGGCTAGGTAGTGATGCTGTATGTGGGGGTGGGGTCTGAGAGGGAACAATGGTGCTTGCTCTGCTCTCTCTCGAATTTCAGTCCCTTCCGCCGCTTCTCCTTCACATGGATTATCTGTGCACGAATGTGGGACCACCTGGTCTGCCAGCTGCCTTGTGCAGCCTCACTGGGTCTGCATCATTGCCACACCATGCCTGGGGTCTGCTAGCCGCCGCCTGCATGCTTGGGATCTTCCAGCTGCTGCTGCCTGCGCGCCCGGGTCCACCAACCTCCCCTTTTTTCTGCTGTGACTCCACCCCTCTTACCGGTCTGGATGAATGGTTGTTGGACTTCCGTACAGTTCAGTTTCCTATCAGTTCTGTTTGTTTTCTTGTTTTTAAATCTTTGTTGTCCTTAATTTTGGTTGTGCGAGCAGGCACAATGTGTCCACTTATGCCTCCATCTTGGCCGGAAGTCAACCTTGTACTTGCTTCTTGAAAGAGAACTTTCACACCCATCGTACAAGTCTCTTATAAATGGGGTTGGCAAATGTATGCTTCTCATCACACTTCTGTCTTTTGCATCCAGTGAAAGGGACAAATATTTGTATATATGTAGTGTGTGTGTAAAAGTTGGGCTGTTTTAAAGGCAGGATTGGAGGCTCAGAAGCAGCAGTTGTTGGAGCAAGGAATTCATTTTTGTCTCTGCAGATGGGAGATGCTGAGCAGTGACTTCTTACTGGCATAGCCCATCCCTCCACGCAGGCTGCCCTTTTGCAAACAGGGCAACCTGGGGTGTTCTGGAAGGATTCCATAGTCAAATAGATCTGACTCACTTGCCATGAGGCCTTTTTAAAAATTATACCTTTTTGTGTTAGTCCTCTCATTTTGAAATGACCGAGTAGCCCTGGAAAGGATTGCTAGTGACTAATC
The DNA here is from genome assembly GCA_004027475.1 of Anoura caudifer. Lineage (NCBI taxonomy): Eukaryota > Metazoa > Chordata > Mammalia > Chiroptera > Phyllostomidae > Anoura > Anoura caudifer. The sequence goes on from PVKU01014207.1 coordinate 20,442, forward strand.
TCTGGCTGGTGAGGCAGCTGAGGAGCCCTCGCCTGGCGGTTTCAGGAGACCCCGTTCTAGTCTCAGCTCTCTATCTAAATTCCTGGGTGGCTCTGGGCTCATCTACTTCTCTCTCACCTGAGTTCTGTTGTCTTCAGAAATATCTTTCCCCTTGTCTATGGAAACACAGGTCAGCTGGGGTAGGAAGGGCTCATGACACTGAAAAAACCCCATTTTTCCCTCAAAATTCAGTCATGTGTCTGTCAACCAGTCTCCACTGGCTGAACATGGGCCTGAAGACAGACTCTAGGTAGCCTTGGTCTCCCAGGTGACTGGGCTAACGTGTCCCTGGTGTGAGCTGTGAGGAGCTGGACCCTGTAGTGGGCTGACTGGGGGACAGGCGGGGCTTGGGGGCCGTGCTGTGCCTGGAAGGTGTACTGGAGACTTGTCTTGGTGATTCATTTAGGTAGCGAGCAGCTCTTCTTTTTGGGGGGGTGGTAGGAGATGCTGATGGAGATTATCGGAAAGGAAAACTCCCCTTTTCTCACCCCTTACACAGTTTAGCACCGGGACTGAGTCCACGAAAGGCTGGGTCAGGGAAAGAGGCCTCCAAGTGCCCTTCTGACGGCAGAAATGGGGCTGCCCTGCCCCTCAGTAGGTATTTGCAGCTCCCTAATATCTGCTGGTCTGAAAAAGGCAACTGGGTGCCCCCTCATCTTCCCAGATGTGTGTTTTGCCCTCCTGCCTTCTCATCCTGCTGCCAAGACCAGACCCATCTCTGATTTTCTTTAATAACCAGAGTCACAACAGTGTTCAGCACTGAGCGCTGGGCCCATAGCAGAGAGTAGATGGCAGGGGTGGGGGGGTTAGGGGGCTGCCTCTCCCATGGGATCTTCCACTGTGTGTGCGTGTGCATGTGTGTGTTTGTGCACACATGCAGGGGAAGCAAATAGTAAGTCCACTTACCGGGGCTCATTCCTATACTGTAACCAGCCTCCCCAAATAGCTTTTAATAGAAGCACTGCAGTTTAGGACCAGACCAGTTCCCACCCTGAGCGTTTGGGGAAACTGACTAAACCTCGGTTTGGGGTTGAAGCCCGGTGAAGGGATTTGTCTGGAGTCACAGCAGAAACCGCTGGCAGAGCCAGACCTGATATCTGGCCTCCTGACTCCTGGCTTGGTTCCTGTTCCCCCTCTGCCCTGGCTATTTTTTATTTTTTATTTATTTTTTGTTCTGGCTGCAGGGAGAGCTCTCAGGTGCAGCAGCCCCTCCGCGGCTGCTAGGTGGCACCAGAACGCCTCTGAAGAACAGGCTGCCAGTCCGGGCTCAGGCCTGAAAAGGCCCGAATCCTGAAGCCTGGCTGGAGGCACTCCTCTTGTGCCCTAAGGCGGCCCCTGCTCGGGCGTCGCCCCAGCCCAGGGCCCCCGGCCTTCTGGATCTCTGCAGTTCTGCCTGAGCCCCACCCCACCTCGGGTTCTTGGTGACCTGGGAGAACGCACACCTGTGGGACTGATTTTCCCCGGGGGCTCTGTGGGCAGAATGGGAAGTCCTGGCTGGGTGATCAGCTCGGGGGAGATCGGAGTTTCGGTTCCCGGCAGGTGCTGCTATCTTCCTTCCTTACTGAAGCCTTGTGTGGGTGAACCACCCAGCTGAACACGGCGTGGGCCTTCCCCAGGTCACCTTGCGGGTCTGTGACAGAGATGGCATGGAGTTCAGGCTCGCTAAGCACTGTACTACCTTGTCTCTCAAGAGGATGTGGAGAGGACCAGACGCTCTGTTGTCTGGTCCCTCCAGCCCCGTCTCACATTCGTATAGCTCTTGGCTGAGTATATATGGGCTTCGGTTTCAGACTTTGGGAATTAGAATGCCGCCTTGCCACTTGTTAATTGTGGGACTGTGCCAAATGTATGTATCTGCTCTCTTGATGTGGACACCGGCTAGCAGCGTCCACGTCATTATGGATGAAATAAAACAGTCACACAGACCACTGAGTCCAGTGGAGGAAAAAGGATAGCGTGGCTTTTCTCTCAAGGAGAGCAAAAACTGCGGTCTCCTCCATGACAGGCCTTTATTTTATTTCTCTGCTCACATTACAAGATGGTCCTCACTCACTATCCCAGGTTCACTGCAGGTGGTTACCTTTTACAGACAACAAAGGAGCCAATGCCCCTAATCACGTCACAGAAGAAGGATATTAGCAAATGAAAAGGGGGAAAGTGGTTGAGTGGTTACACTGGTCCTTGCAAGGTTTAGCACTTGCAGGGTGAAGAAGTTATCAGCAAAAAGCAAGACTCAAAGCAGCCTACGTATATTGCAAATCTGAGTACCCATGAGAGAACCTATCTGTGGGCGTGGGTCCTGTACATCTCTGAGTGGGAGCTGGGCCCACGCCACACAGAAGGGTGTGCCACACTCTCTGCCTCAGTTTCTCCTTTTGTAAGTGGGATGTGGTAGATTACAAATGGTCTCGAATGTCTTTGTAACCCCTCTCATTAGATGTGGGTTGTATTTTCCCAACCCCTTACAACTGGGCTGGCCTTGTGACTGGTTTCGGAGAGAATGTGGTGGCAATGATGATGTGTGAGTTCTGAGCCTCAGTGTCGAGAGACGTGGCAGCTTCTGTTCTTACTCCCGGAACATTGCCACCACGTGACAAGGTTGGCCAATGTCCTTGGGGGCCAACGTCCTTGGGGGTGAGAGACAATGGGGAGGTAGGTCCCAGCCACTCAGCCCAAATTGCCCACTTGCAGCATTGTGAGCACATGACTGACTAATTGCGTTAATCTGTTAACTTTGGGGGTGGTTTGTATGTCACCAAAGTGCAACTGACAAGGGGAGAGTAGCAGTACTTGCCTGCAGGGCTGCTGCGACGCGGTGCACTCAGAGCAGCACCAGCCCGCAGTAGCTGATGCAGTTGTTACTGCTGATGTCGCCCCAGGCACTTCCTCTTGCTCACCGGGTCCCAGCCACATGGGTCTCTTTTCTTCTCCTTAATGTTTTTTTGAGTTAATCTTAACAGTAATGGGGAAAACTACAATATAGTCCCCTTATACCCTCCTCCTGCCAGCAATCACCACAGTTTGTCCACGTCCGTGAGTCCTTTTTCCTTTTTGCTCAATCCCTCCACTTCTTAACCTCCCTCCCCGCCCCCAGCTGTCATCCTGCTCTTCATCTGTGAGTCGGTGTCTCCATCTATGTCACCGTTTTGCTTGTCAGTTCAGTTTGTTCATTGGATTCCACATATGAGTGAAATCATATGGTATTTATCTGTCTCTGACTGGTTTATTTCACTTATCATAATGTTCTCCAGGTCCATCCATACTGTTGCAATGGGCAAATTTTTCTTTTCTTTTCTTTTTTTTTTTATGGCCGAGTAGTATTCCATCGTGTAAATGTCCCATAGTTGTATTATCCACTCATCTCATCTACTGATGGACACTTGGGCTGCTTCCATATCTTGGCGATTGTAAATAACATGACAATGGGCATAGGGGTGCTGGTGTTTTTTCAACTTAGCGTTTTGGGTTTCTTCCCAGAAGTGGGATAGCTGGGTTGAAAGGCAAATTCATGTTAAATTTTTTGAAGTATCTCCTTACTGCTTTCCACAGTGGCTGCACCAGTCTGCATTCCCACCAACAGTGCACTGGGTTCCCCTTTCTCCACGTCCTCACCGGCACGTGTTGTTTGTTGATTTTTTGATGAGAGCCATTCTGACAGGTGTGAGATGATGTGTCACTGTGGTTTTAATTTGCATTTCTCTGATGCTTAGTGATGTTGAGCATCTTTTCATATTTCTATTGGCCACCTGTATGTCCTCTTTGGGTAAGTGTGTATTCAGGCAGTCCTTTGCCCATTTTTAAATGGGGTTGTTTGGGGGTTTTTTTGGGTGTTGAGTTTTATAAGTTCTTTTTTTTTTTTTTTA
>PVKU01014208.1:0-11641 GCA_004027475.1 Anoura caudifer
TCTCCTCCTCCTCCTCCTCCTCCTCCTCCTTCTCCTTCTTCTTCTTCTTCTTCTTCTAAATGATAGCTTTGTTGGGTAGAGTAATCTTGGAGGTAGGTCCTTGCCTTTCATAACTTTGAATTCTTCTTCCTCTTCCTCTTCTTCTTCTTCTTCTTCCTCTTCTTCTTCTTCTTCTTCATCCTTCTTCCTTCTGCTTCTGCTTCTGCTTATAGGAAATGTCCAGAGCAGGCAAATCCATGGGGACAGAAAGACTAGTTGTTGCTGAGGGCTGAGGGGGGACAGTGACTGCTAATGGGTGGGGATAGTGGCAATTTTTGCACAATTGTATCAATATACTAAAAACCATTGAACTGTATACATTTTGGGTGTCTTTACGGTATGTAAATTATATCTCAATTTTTAAAGTATTTTTAACTGATTAAGCTATTATAGTTTTCCCAATTTTTCCCCCTTTGTCCCCTCTCTGCCCTGCTCTCCCAACCCTCCAGCATCCCCCCTCTTAGTTCATGTCCATGGGCTGTACATATAAATTCTTTGAGTCCTGTGTTTGCTATACCATTTTTTATCTCTCTGTCAATTTTATGATACTAATTATGCTTCTTCTTCTTTGTACCATTTCTCCCCTATTCCTCCCATCCCCCTCCCCACTGAACCCCCTCTGTGTGATGTCTATTTCTCTGTTTCTGTTCCTGTTCTGGTTGTTTGCTTAGTTTTTGTTTTCATTGTTTTTCTTTTAGGTTCATTTGTTAATAGTTGTGAGTTTATTATCATTTTATTGTTCATATGTTTTATCTTCTTTCTCTTAGATAAAGCTCTTTAACATTTTATATAATAAGGGCTTAGTGATGATGATCTCCTTTAACTTGACCTTATCTGGGAAGCACTTTATCTGCCCTTCCATTCTAAATGAAAGCTTTGCTGGATAGAGCAATCTTGGATGTAGGTCCTTGCCTTTCCTGACTTCAAATACTTCTTTCTAGCCCCTTCTTGCCTGTAAGGTTTCTTTTGAAAAGTCAGCTAATAGCCTTATGGGAACTCATTTATAGATAACGTTCTCCTTTTCTGTTGCTACTTTTAGTATTCTTTCTTTGTCTTTAATCTTGGGTAACTTAAAGATGATGTGCCTTGGTGTGTTCCTCTTTGGGTCCAACTTCTTTGGGACTCTCTGGGCTTCCTGGGCTTCCTGGAAGTCTGTTTCCTTCACCAGATTGGGGAAGTTTTCCTTCATTATTGTCCAAATAAGCTTTCAATTTCTTGCTGTTGTTCTCCTCCTTCTGGCACCCCTATAACTTGGATATTGGAATGTTTCAGGTTGTCCCAGAGAACCCTCAGCCTCTCTTCATTTTTTTTTTTTTTTTTGGATTCTTGTTTCTTTGTTCTGATCCAGTTGGATGTTTATTTCTTCCTTTTGTTGCAAATCAATGCTTTGAATCCTGGTTTCCTTCTTGTCACTGTTGGTTCCCTGAATATTTTGTTTAATTACACTTTGGGTATCCTTCATTTGTTTTTTCATTTTCAACCAAGCTCAATCAGATCTGTGAGCATTTTAATTACCAGGGCTTTAAATTCTCCATCAGATAGCTTGGCAATCTCCTCCTCACTTAGTTCTCTTTCTAAGGTTTTGCTCTGTTCTTTCATTTGGGCCATATTTCTTTTTCTTGGCACACCTGATCTGAATACTTCTTTCCAGCCCCTTCTTGCCTGCAAGGTTTCTTTTAAGAAATCAGCTGATAGTCTTATGGGAACTCCTTTGTAGGAGTTATCTCCTTTTCTCTTGCTGCTTTTAAGATTTTCTCCTTACCTTTAATCTCGGGTAATATAGTTATGATGTGCCTTGGTGTGTGCTTCCTTGGGTCCAACTTCTTTGGGACTCTCTGAGCTTCCTAGACTTCCTGGAAGTCTATTTCCTTTGCCAGATTGGGGAAGTCCTCCTTCATTATTTTTTTCAAATAAGTTTTCAATGTCTCGTGCTTCCTCTTCTTCTTCTGGCACCCTGATGATTCAGATGTTGGAACATTTAAAGTTGTCCCATAGGTTCCTTGTCTCTCCTTGTTTTTTTGAATTCTTATTTTTTCATTCTGTTCTGGTTGACTGTGTATTTCTTCCTTCTGCTCCAAACTGTTGAAATGAGTCCTGGTTTCCTTCCCATCACTGTTGGTTCCCTGTACATTTTGCTTTATTTAACTTTCATAGCCTTCACTTTTTCCTCTATTTTGCAACCATACTCAACCATTTCTATGAGCACCCTGATTACCAGTGTTTTGAACTGTACATCTGATAGGTTGGCTATCTCTTTGTCACTTTGTTGTATTTTTTCTGGTGCTTTGATCTGTTCTTTCATTTGGGCCATTTTTTTTTTGTCTTGACTCACCTGTTACATAGTAAAGGTTAGAGCCTTAGGTATTTGCCAGGGTGGGACAACCCATGTTGCTGCCTCGTGGCACTGTTTGTGGAGGAGGGGTCTGAGAGAGAACAATGCTGCTTGCTCAGCTCTTTGCCAGTTTTCAGTCACCTCCTCCACTACCTACAAACAAATTGGGCCCCTCTAGTGCTAATTCCCAGGGGGTGGGTTGTGTATGTTCTATGACCCTGTGGATCTCTCCAACGAACTCTCCTATGAGGCTGGGAGTCTATCCTGCCACTGCAACCCCACAGGATTTTTCAATCAGAGGTTTTGAGGCTTTGTTTCCCTGCATGTTCTGTCTCACTCCCAGTTGTTCCACCAGTTTATCCACACACAAATGTGGGACCACCCACTCCACCAGCCACCCCCTCACTCAGTCTGCCAACTGCCACCTTGCCTGTCTCAGTCCTCCAGCCGCTGCCTTGTTGTGAATCCTCTCTGCCCCAGCTGCCCATCTCTGCCCCTGCTACCAGTCTGGACAAATGCTTCTTCTCTAATGCCTTGGTTAATAGACTTCCATATAGTTCAATTTTCTAGCAGTTCTGCTTGTTTTTTGTTTTTAAATTTGTTGTTATCCTGCTTTTGATTGAGGAAGGAGGCACAGTGTATCTACCTACACCTCCATCTTGCCCGGAAGTCTCAACTACTTCTTGGTGGTATGTGTATATTTGTATACATAACATACATAACAAATTTGATTCACATAAGGGATATGTGGCACACAATTTCATAAATGATAATAAAATATACAATAATCTTTATTGTAAATTCCATATAGCCAATTATTCTCACAGAATGCTTTCATTGACTTTTGCTAAACATTTATGTCCCTATTCAACCTATGGTTGCAGTCAATGAATGAACCAACATGAATATTGGTTGATATTTTCATTTAAGTTAACTAATAACAAAAAGTGATTCAATAAAGACATATATATTGGAACTTCACTTGTTTGTCAATGACATAAGCAACTTTTTTGCTGAATTGAATAGTGGTTTTCAAATACTGGAAGATTATTTCTTAGTCTATTTTTATTTATTTATTTTTGTTTTGTTTTATTGCTATTCACAGTGTGATGGCTACAGACAGTACACAATTTTAAGTTTAATCTGCTTTGGTAACCTTTCTTCCATTTCTTTCTTAAATCTAGAGCAACAATCAACAAAGCTGTAAATCAAGCCCCAGTTTATAGCATTTGCCAATTCCAGTGGTATAAATACTCCTATCATGGCTGGTTTTTCAAATTAAATTTATTGAGGTGACATTGGTCAATATCATTATATAAATTCCAGGTGTACATCTTTACAATACAACATCTGTATACAGTATTGTGTGGTCACAATATATGTATAATATATTTGACCCTTCGTTACTTTCCCCATACGGCCCTTCCCCTTCGGTAACCTCCATTCAGATTCCTGTGTCTTGAATTTATTTTTGTTTTGCTTTGATACCTTATTTCTTACTTTTCATTTTATATTCCACATATGAGTAAAGTCATATGGCTTTTGTCCTTTTCCATCTGACTTATTAGCATTATACCATCAAGATACATCCATGTTGACATAGATGATTTTAAGACATGCAGAGTTGGAAAGACTTTGTACATCATTACAAAAGACACATACATAGATATAAATAACTTCTAGAGCATAAATAATGGTAAATGGTAAAAAAAAATTAGAAAGTGATGGGTTTTGAGTATTTATTAGGCTTGTTTTAAATATGATTTATTTTATTATAAAAGTGTTTATATATTGCTTTTTCTTGATAAGTGTGTTTAATAAACCTTTAAGATTTTTTTTAAAATGTCAGTTGGCTCTCATAAACTCTCATAAACTGGTATAGGACAGCTCCACTTTACCACTGGCTAATGTGTTTTCTCCCCACAGGTAGGCTTGGGAAGCCAAAAATTACTCAGAGTTTAATGACATCTGTAAACAGTACCTGTAATGTCACACTGACATGCTCTGTGGGGAAAGAAGAAAAAAATGTGATGTACAGTTGGAGTCCCCTGGGGGAAGAGGGCAGTGTCCTTCAAATCTTCCAGACTCCTAACAACCAAGAGCTGACTTACACATGTACAGCATGGAACCCTGTCAGCAACAATTCTAACTCTATCTCTGCCCAGCAGCTCTGTGCAGGTAACCAGCTCTGTTCATCTCTCTCGGGGTCTCAGAAATCACACTGTAGATGGGCCTCATTCTCTGGAGTAATATGACTTCCTTATACTAAGCCTGGTCCCCAGGGGCATATCCCCCCAGGAAGCCTTAGAAACAAGTCCAAAGCCTTCTGAAAGATGTCCCCTGATTCAGTTTCCAACCCTGATTTAGCAGAAGGCACAGTTTCCCTCAAAGCTTTGGTACTCCCTTGGTGGGCACCCAATTTTGATAGTGCCCTTTGAATGTGGACAAGCCTGCTCAATAAGCATCTTCAGCCTATTTCCTGACAGTTCTCTCATTGCATCTTCCATTTCCAGATGTCACAATGGGCCTCCATACTCACCATGCTGGGTTGCTGAGTGGGTTGGCTGTCCTCTCTCTGTTTATACTCATTCTACCTGCAGTGCTTTTGTTCCTTTTATGCAAGAGGAGACGAGGTAAGATTTTCCCAATGTGGAAATGCATCTTCCTTCTTATCCAAGGTGGTGTGGAGAGGTCCTTTGCTCCATGGAATCAACATTTCTACAATCTGTACCTTACCCCCCACCTCACTATCTCCCAAACTGATAGCCCTGACTATATGATATCACTCTGAATAATCTTTAGAATCTGCTCATAGGAACACCAAAGCTTGGGTTCAAGTTTAGCATTGCCATTAGCAACCTGTGCTTAATTAAACATGGGTCTTTGCCTCTCTGGCCCAGTGTTCTCACATGTGAAATAAGGTTTGGATTAGATGGTCTCCAGGGTCACCTTCAATTCCATAATATTTTTACTATTACCTTAAGGGACATTGAGGAACATGTACTAATTTTCTAATGGCTGCCATTAGATTCTTCTAGATCCCTTGGGTCCTTCTGTATTTGTGCCATTCTCAATTCAGAAAACCTGATCTTAGCATTCTAAGAAATCATTGCAATGCTCCTATTCCTCCTAACCCCATGTCCACCCAAAATATTCCCTTTCCACAAATTATAATAACAAGTCTGGATGTAGAGAGGTTCTCCCTCTGCTTCCATATTCTTGATTCTCCTTTGTTCTCCTCAGGTCCCTACTTGAAAATCTTCAATAAGAAACCTGGTAAGTTCTCAGTCACAAGTTTCCTTGGATGACTATTGAGAAAAATGAATTCACAGCAGAGGGGTTAAGACTGAGTTTATGCTTTGCAGACAGTATGAGGTAAAGGTTCCAGCTTGACCAGGTACCAGTTATCAGTTATTTTATCATTGTAACACTTAGTTTCCTCAATTATAAAAGATGCATAATAAAGAGTTGCTGTGTATATTAATTAAATGGGTTAAATAGAATTACACATACAAAATACTTGGCCTGGTGCCTGGTACATAGTCAATACTCAGTAAATGTAAGTTACCATAGTTATAATTGATAGCCCCAGGGTTGATTGAGAAAAATATCTTAAGCCTAATGTGGACTCTAGAACATGAAAGAATTCCTGCTGAGCTTTGGGAGAGGCTTGAGCTGGGTGCCTCCCATACCACATGCAATCCCTAGTAGAGGAAGAGATGGTCCAAGCAGCCAAACATCCGTCTCAAGAGGATGGGAGCTATTTAACCTCTTAGGGTTTCATTTTTCCATCTTAAAAAGAAAACATTAGAATAGAACATCTCTAAAAAGTCATCCACTTTTTGCATACTGTGTTTCTATCTTTATTTGTGGAACAGATGCTGTCTCAAAGAACACAATATACACGTATGTCACGGTTTCAAGGGATGCCCAGCCAGCAGAATCCAGAATATATGATGAAATCCCCCCATCCAAGGTGAGCTGACACAACTCAGGGATCCTCACCAGTACCCCCAGGACAGGGAGTCATAGGCAGCAGGCCTCTGCTGACTTCTGCCCAGACAGAAGCCATAACCAAGAATCTGGAGGTCCAACCAGTAAATACCGTATCAAGGAAATGATGGCATGATTCTGTCTATGCAGACAGGAATGTGGTCAATTGTCACCCCATGGCAGCCTCCTGGGTTAAGGCCCTAAGCTCCCATAAAGGAGCATGGTGCAAAGTTAGATGAGAGTCATGATTAGGACTGAAGTGTCCTCTACAGGAGACAAGCCACAAGAGAGCCCCTGGTGTGAAGTGAGGGCTGTTATATAGCCAATGACATGTGAGCAGATTGCTAATGGAGCTCCAAGGGCATAGAACTGAGAGAGGTGACCTTGAACTTGACTACCTGGTATGGCTATGGCATAAGCTTACTTTCCTCAGGCTCAGAGTCACCCTGTCCCACACTCTCTCCTCCCACCTGCCTTTTACCTGCCTACCCCTTCCTCACCTCCACTCTGAATCAGTGCTCTACATGGTATCACCTTCTTCTGTGCCTCCCCCAACCTTGCTCCCCTGAATTCTACAAAAAGTGAGGGTGGAAACTGAGGTCTGTCTGGTGAATCTAGCACTGTGCTTGGACTGATAGGGCAGCTAAGTCCATAAAGCTAAAACCCTGACTGAGCAAAACTCATTCTTAGCCATGTGGACCCTTCCTCTTGAGGTTTTTGCCCAAATTCTACCCTCCTGCTGCATGCCCACCTGACCATAATCCTCTCCAAAGCTGGATGGAAGCAGAGCTGAGAACTTGAAAGAAGTCGACCTAATGAAAATGTGACCAGGGAGGGCTGATGGGCAGGAGTAGAAGTAGGAAGGGGGACTCATAACATTGTGCTTGGGTTTTCTTACTAAGGAGATGATGGGTGTTTTACAGGTACTCCCCACCAAGGAGATGCCAGTAAACACAATTTATTCCGTAATGCACTATTCTGATAAGGTAAATCCTTTCTGACTTTTTATCACTGTTGTCCTGTCTATTCTAACCATCCTGCTATACACTGTTCATCCAACTAGGGGCCAGCTGGTTTCCTTGGGACTTGTCTCTAGACTTCTCAAGACTAATGGCTGAGGGCTTTTGTCTAAGTACTCCCACACATGCACGAAGCACTAATCCCAAAGTCAATGGCTATCCACAGGCTGGCCTGCTTGGGGTGCTGATTTCACACTTTAAGTGCAGGATCCCCAAAGCCCCTGAACATAGTGTAGAAACTCCAGCCTGTACAATACCCAGGGTCACTGTTTACTCACGGTGCAAAAATAAGAAAAAATGTGCCTCTCTATGGGACCACACAGGTACACAGACTAGTAAGTAGAACAGGCCAAATTTCAGTTCCCATTTGTTCCCTCAGCTGACCTTCACAGGATGCAACCTGCACAACCATTTGTAATGGTCTAGTGATACTCACAGTTCCTGAGGAACAATAAACCATGCCCTTTAACAGGACTTTCAGTTTGGGGGATCCGTTGAGGGGTTGTCACTGCCTGAAGGTCCTCATTTCCATTACATTCAGAAAGAAAGCTTTGAGGTCTCTTGGTGTAAAGTGTTTGTAAATATTCCTGTTTAATAGCTGAGCTAATATGCAGGAAGCTAGTCATGAAAGATAGATTTGAACCTAGGAGTCTAGAGAAATGGGAAAATAATGATAATAGATGAATAGTGGAAAAATATATTGGGAACTTGGAATATAAATAAATCTATAAATAAAAATTAAGAGCTGATTCTATAGGGCCGCCATGAGCTAGACAAGTAGGAAGGTTGTAAAGGAACTTAATGTATAGGACAGTTTAATTGTAAAGGTAAGCCAAGTGCCCTTGAGAAAGAGACAGAAGGAACTTTTTTCCCCTCGGTGATCACAAAAGGGCAAGAGGGAGAAGGAAAAGAAGGGGAAGAGAGAGGAATGAAGAGAAGGGAAAGGAAAGAGGAAGGAGAGTGGAGAATCAAGAAGCGAAGGGTAGGGTGCTCAAATGTCTAAGCCAGATCTGAAGGAGAGTGGGAGGAAACAGAGAAGGAGTCCTGAATTGAGAAATCTCAAAGTAAATCCTCTAGATAAGCTGAATGACAACTATTCATTAGTCAGTATGTAATTTAAAACCAAAGACTCCTCAAGCTAGTGGGACGGTTGTCCACAGTATTCTAAACTAGAGCACATGAGATACTAGGAGAGGTGACTTGCCACTGTGTATAGATAAAATACAGTTATTGGGGTACAGAAGGAACTAGGGCTCAAGTAAGAACAAAGAAGGTATGCAGCTTGAGCCTGGATGTAACCTCAAGCCAATAATCAAAATCAATGCAGTACCCCTATTTCCTCCTGCTTTTTCTGGGAGAAGAAGTTGATGGCTCAAGGGTTTCCAAATGGGATGACTGAAGCAGAGATGAAAGACAGGAAAAGGCAAGGACCTGCTACCCCAGATTTCCCCAGCACTGGAAACCTGGAAATCCCTAGCAGCTGCTTTCAGTTAACATGTCCTCCATCTCCCTCTTGAGCACAGATGGGAAAAACCAGAGCTCAGGACAGCAAACCTCCGGGGACTTCAAGTTATGAATTTGTGAGCTAGGCCACCAGACAACATTCTCTCCATGGAAACTAAACTACAACCACAGATAATGGCTGGATGCGCTGGATTCAGACTTTCTCTGCCCAGATTTCACATGACAATTGCAAATCACCACATCCCAACATGTAAGCAAAACAGAAAACTCTCTGCTTCTGGGAATAGCTTGTGCCTAGATAGACAGATGGACATGTGCCCTTTCTGAAATGGTTGCCTTCTGGATGAATGATAAGTCCCCTGGTACAGTGATTCTCAATCTTCTTTATATCACAGCACATATAGAAAATATTTCTATGGCACAATGGAGTAAACGATCAAGAATGCTCATGTCCAGAGGTTGCCTATGGCTAGAGGCTTCTGGTGACTATTGTTGATGATCTTTTCCAGCAACTCCATACATAGAGTATTTTGCACACATGTAATATACCATGGCACACCACCGAGGATGCCCTGCCTACACTCAATATACTCTGGAGCATGGCTTCTACCAGTCCATACAGCACCCTAGGCAAATTAGAAAAAGGCCTCCTTCCCTGAGGCGGACACAGCGCCTCACCCAAGTGTATGGCTTGGTGAATATAATGTGGGCTGCAATTCAGCCTCCCCTAGACCCTTTGTCCAGGAATCTTTGTTCATCGTACAGCTGGCTGGACTAGTGCAACCATACGTGACTCTATGGCATGGGAAGCCATCAGAGTTGTGACTCTCAGTAGTTCAGACACACTCCCCAAATGGTGTGTTGGAAAATGCTCTTTTTGTAGAGACTAGACTGCTAGGGCATTTTTCTTCAGGCTCTACTTCAAAAGCCTCATAAGATTTTCTTTCTGGCCAAGCTTTCCTTCTATATCACTCTGTGATGGTTAATTTTATGTGTCAATTTGACAGGGTCATGGAGTACACAGATATTTGGTGAAACGTTATTTAAAGTGTGTCTGTGAGGGTGTTTCTGGATGAGGTTAACATTTGAATTTGTGAAATAAGTGAAGTAGATTAATCCTCTTCCTCCTGGGTGGGCATCACCGAAACCCACCAAAAGTTTGAACAAAACAAAAAGATGGAGTAAGGGAGAATTTATTCTCTCTCTCTCTACCTATCTCTATCTCTGTCTCTATCTCTCTCTTCATCTCTCTCTCCCTCCCTCCCTCCCTCTAACTATCTTTGAGCTGGGACATCAGTCTTCTCCTGCCTTCAGACTTAGACTTGGACTGGAACTTACACCATCAACTCCCTTGTTTCTCAGGCCATTGGACTCTGACTAGAGCTGCATACCATCACCTCTCCAGCTTGCTGACTACAGATTTTGGGACTTTTCAACTCCATAACTACATGAGGCAATTCCTTACTACATCTATTTCCCATTAGTTCTGTTTCTCTGCAGAACCAAACTAATACACAATCCAAGCAGCCACAGCAACAAAAAGAAGTCATGCCCAGTATTTCATTCCTCAGAAAGAATTGACAAACTATATTTCTGGCACTGTAGGGGAACTAAGTGTAACTCAATCATCATGAGACCTTGAAAGAAGCAAGGTCATTCATTCTCCAGAGGGGACTTGAGAGATACTGTTGCAGATTACAAAACTAGGTTCACCCCAGTTACCAAGGCTGTGCTCAGAGTCATGGAGTTCAAGATGAGGTGAAGTGTTCCTCCATGTTCCCTGCCATGACTGAGAGGAACATTCAAGAGAGTAGTTTAAAAAAAATGTCTTCCCTTATGTGTTAACAGACATAACCAGCTAAATCCTAAATTCCTACAAGCAACCCCAGGCTGGGTAGCAGAAAGAAACTACATTTAGGCAGAATGAAGTTGTTAGCCCTAGTGAATGGGCCAGTAGAACCATCTAGCCCTGACTACCTTTAGCACTGTGTTGGGACTGCAAGGCCCCCAAAGTATGAGATGAGCATAATGTCTGCCATGGGCTCTCTGAGAAACCAATCCAGCACAGACACTGCATTTAAATCCTGAATCACATACTACCAAGAGTGGAAAAAACTAGCACAGTCAGAAAAGACCATATGGGGCAGGTGGGCTAAAACTGGTCTTTGCAGGATGGATGGGACTCAGCAGAGGATGAAGAAGACAGAGGGCATCCACATGAAAAAAGCATAAACAACTAAAAAGAAAAATGGAGCCTTGGATCTGCATGGTGGATTTTTGGGCACCTCCCCAGATACACCATGCATGTTCACATTCCCTTGCCTATGTGTGGCATAGCCTTGGCTAGAATGTGTGCCCCACGCCTTATCTACATACACATCTTTTAATGCCCAGCTCAAATGCCACCTCCTCTACGAAGTTTCTCCTGGTATCATTAGTCAAATTAGTTATGGCTCTTTTTGCATTCCTTCACCTCTCCTTTGGTCCTTTGGTCACTATAACTCATTCCATTCTGCCTTACAGTATATTCAATTACTTGTTCCCCTCTACAGTTTGCATTACTTAAGGACAAGATCCATGACTTCATGATCATCAAGAGGTGAAAGTAAAACATGATAATTTTATTTACCTTTACATCCACTGCCAAGCAACATAGTGCTTTGTATGCTGCTTGTGAGCAGTAAGTGCTGTTGAGGAGAAGGTACATATTGGAAGTATTGATAGAGAAAAGGCAATAAGTGCAGTAGAACCAAATTATGGCAAATATTAAATTTCAGGATACAGATGGCAGAGA
>PVKU01014208.1:11741-24432 GCA_004027475.1 Anoura caudifer
AGGGAGGGAGGGAGGGAGAGAGGGAGGGAGGAAGGAAGGAAGGAAAAAAAGGAGAGAAAAAGAAAAAAGAATCAAAGGCAAGACTTTTGTAGGTCTTCCAGAAAAACAACCTGAGGTGGAATCAGTGCAAAGGAATTCTGAAAGTGGCCTTGGGGACTCAGGATTGCCATGGTCTTGTCTCTAACTCTTTCTTTCCTATGAATCTTCTGATTTCTGAAGACATAAGCTACTCACCCCATTCCCCAGGGCTCAGTTCTTAGATTCTCCTTCTGTAAAATGAGTGTGCAAATATATGGTGACAGAGACTTGACCTTGGGTGGTAAACACACAATGCAATAGACAGATGATATATTATAGAGCTGTACACTTGAAGCCCATATAATTTTATTAACCAATGTCACCCCAATAAATTTAATAAAATTAAAATAAGTAAATAAATAAAATGAGTTTGATCTTATTTCCCCCTTTACAGCTTTCCAGACAAAGTAGACTGTGATCAACAGGTCTATAAAATCAAACTATTCTTTCAGTGGAACAAGATCTTTTATGAGAACAAAGATGTGCCAGTTTTGTAAAATGTACTTGAAATGTCAGAGGCAGGGTCCTCTAGTGGAAAGCATCAGTAAGCCAGGAGAATAAAAGCACTCTGAACTATCCAGCCCACAAAAGAAGAGCTTGTTTGGGCCACCCCTGGAAACTGGACAAGGGAAAGAATGAGTCTGACTGTTCCAGGCTTTGTCAAAAGAGGACACTCCTGAGGTTCTGCCTGGAGAAAAGAAATGGCTGGGCTATTTTTATTGCCGGATCCAATGCTTTTCTTCTGTTTGACTTTTCCATGAATTTCCTTTGATTTACATGACTTTCTTAAGAATAATTACTTTCAGTCCCTACTAGCTGTAAAATGAAGTTTGAAGAAGGAAACGATAGAAGGAAGTATAATGAGGGTCACAAATGTGGGCTCTAATGCTAAAGGGCCTGGTTTGAATCCTGGTTTCTTAGCTACGTGACCTTAGGCAAGTTATTTTAACCTCTCTGTGCCTCAGTTTGCCCACCTGTAAAGTAGGGATAATAATAGTTTCTACTCTGTAAGGATTAAAAGAGGTGTTACATGCCTGCATGTAGTAAAGCCCTGGATCATTGTATTGTACATAGCTGTTCTTATAGGCCTGAAACCTTCACAAGATACTGAAATTTGTGAAGTAAGGTTCTTGCAACAGAAATGTATTGGATAGTATGCTAAATTAATGTTACATATCAAACTTCTCACAGTCCCCCTAACTCAATGTCTGTTTCTTCAATTATTTCACTTACCACACCACAGTCTAATCGTCTGCTATACCTGTCTCCTCAACTAGACTGAAAGAACAGTGGCTATATCTGAATAATAATAATAGAAATGGAGACCTCTCAAGAACAGGGAGCCTGTGAATAATTAATTAAGGGCTTACTTTGTATACCAACTCCTACATGAGATGCCTTATATAGTATTGTCAATATTCTCAACAACTCTGTAAAGTAGATATTAATTCTTCAAGTTTACATAAAGGCTGAGGAAACAAACACCTTAGCAAATTCAGGAAGCTTGGGAAGGTAGGATTTGAACTCAAGATTCTTATCATCAAGAACCGTGCTCTTGCACATGACCATGCTGCCTCCCTTTACCTGTGTGGATTCCCTATGCCTGGCACTTTGTTTCAGGTATAGCACATACCTGGCACTTTGTTTGACACATATTAGGTGGACCACAAATATTTGTTGAATGAATATATACATATAATATTCTAAAAGACACTAAAAGCAGCTGAAAAGTAAATATATTCATATATTAGTTCTGTGTTGTCTGGATAACCACCCACTTTTCCTGTTGAAACATCCGTTAAAGAAGCTTAGGTAGAGCTCTCTGTCTGCATTTTAGGCAGAGCTGGTTTCACATAGAATTTCTGATGAGATTGAGCTATTACAAAATGAGAGAAACACAGTGTAAATTTCCACAATTAATATCACAAGAATAACAGGAAGAGAAGAAGTAAGAATAGGGAGTTGTGCTACGTAATTTCGTGGTTACATAATAGCTCCATGTATGTGGATTTGAATGAGCCCCCATCCAAGTGTGAAGAGCATTTGGTGGTTATCCAAATCATGTTAAAGCAGTAATACACTTTGGAAAAGGACTATTAGTAAAAAGTCATTAAGCTCTGACTTGAGGAAGCAAAGTAATGATTAGTATATTCTCTAGAGACTTGCAGAGTGAGAAATTTATTTTGAGAATCAATAGCCACTCTTTGGATGACAGTTATTCACTCTTGCTGACTGATTGACCTGACAGTTCTGAATAGCCCCATGCAAGACTCTGGGTTTGGGCAGCATCATCTCTGGAACCCAAAAATGGCTATATCTTTGCAGGTGAGAAATGAAGACTTTCTTAGCCTTTTTTTTTCTTCATTTTACTCAGAGGTTTCCAACACATTTTATTTTGCAGACCACTGGTTTGTAGCTTTTGAGGACCAATATCTGTATAAATATCTATAAAATATCCAATTAATTTCAGTTCTGTAGCAGCCTCTCAGGTACCACACACTGTCTTTATGGCTTCAGTTCCAGTGACAAATGCCAGACAGACTGCCCTTGAGCTCCACAGAAGGGGAGTATCTACAGTAAAACCTCTTCCAGGGGCTTTCTCTCCCTAGTGGCGGTTTCCTTTGGCAAGAAGTTGATTGGTTCATAAGGCTTTGGTGCCTGTTAGCAAGAAACATTTGGAAACTTGCAGTGATATGGTGCTTCTTCTGTTATGCAGACACTTGAGGGGTCAGTGCACTTGTGCTTAATCTCTCAATCACTTAGGTTACAGTATAAGGAAGTCTCTATTTCTAAGTAACACAGAAAACACTTTTTTAGATCATCTATTTGTTCTAAAACTTCAAAAGCTAATTCAAGGAAATATAGATTCCCATGAAAGACAAAAAGTTTCATAAAACTAAAATCTAGTTTTCACCAATAAATTGTACTTTACCCAAAATCCTCCCAATGCTTCTAAAATAATACTAAAGGGGGCATCTAATTATACAAGAACAGCCCTGTCTGGGTGGCTCAAGTAATTGGAGCATCAACACATACATCAAACTGGTCATGGCATGTATAAGAGGCAACTAATTGATGTTTCTCTCTCACACTGATGTTTTTTTCTCTCTCCCTTCCTCTCTCTAAAATCAATAAATATATCCTTGGGGCAGGATTTTTTTAAATGTTTATTTAAAAAGTTAAAATATTTATTTATACAAGAATAAAAATTAATATTTATTTTAACAACAAGTTTAAGTTCAAGCTTCAATGTTGGTAGTGCAGATTCTTAACACATCACAAAAAGTATGCACAAAAATATGCTGGTGCAAAGGACAAAATAATGTTCAGATTTAGGCTAAATAGCTGCTGATTTTAGGAAAACAAATGGCTTGAAATCACCGTACAAAATATAATGTATATTAAGCACTACCATCCACAGGACCATCTTTATTGTTAATTTTACTTAAAAATTATTTGTGTAGTATATATTAAATTATAAATGAATATTGTACATGAAACCCCTTTCAGAAGGCAATTCCATGTTGTACTATAAAGTGTCTATATTGCAAAAAGTATCCTTTTTTGCTATCAATAAATAATTGATGATATTACTGTAAATATTAGGAAAGCTACAAAAAAAAAAGAAATAAAATTTCTTTTTTTATCTCCCAAGTGCTTTCCATGCAGAATTAAGCACTTGCCTTGTTTAACTGAATGCACTATTGGGAAACATCCTGGGTCAAAGAGATGCTCTTGAATTAGAAGACTGGGCTTTACAAATTAAATACTCTAAGAAATCATGTAACCCTCTCCTTATTGGGATACCATTGAGTCATTTACCAATTCTGTCTTTCCAGAATACCATTCAAGACACTTTAAAAAAATCAGGCTGATGATAAATATACAAGATCTGTATATTTATCAGGAAAAGTCCAGCCATTGTTACTATAATGAGAACAGTTTGTGCAACACTGATTCAACCTGGCAGCCAAGGAGAATGGACTGGAAGGCACATGCATGAACAATGACAACTTCACTGGACTAGTCAGTGGGGGTGGTAGATGCCACTGAGTGAGAATGTATACTGTGTGGCCATCACATTCAAGATGACTGAGTGAGTAGAGCAATGAATATGCATCGAATTTTGCATTAAGCTTGGCATTCCTCTGCAGAAACTATTCTAATGATTTAGAAGGCTGCAGCTATGGAAACTGGTAATTGGCAGCTTCATCACGACAAAGTGCCCATTTATGCATCACATCTTGTGCAGAGTTTTTTGGTGAAACATCAAATCACCCAGGTGATTCCTCCACCTACAGCCCGGATTTGGCATCCTGTGACTTCTCACTTTCCCCTAAACTAAAATTACCTTTGAAAGGGAAGAGATTTCAGACAGTCAATGAGATTCAGGAAAATATGATGGGGAAGCTGATGGCCATTGGGAAAACTGTGTTAGGTTCCAAGATGCCTACTTTGAAGGGGACCAGGGTGTCATTGTCCTATGTACAATGTTTCTTGTATCTTGCATCTTCTTCAATAAATGTCTCTATTCACACTAAATGGCCGGATACCTTCTGGACAGACCTCTTACATGAAATAAAAGACACGAGCTGTGATTTCAGTTACATGAAAGCACCTTTGAGAAGAGTGTATGCAGCAAGGGAGTGTGTCTACAGATTCAAAGTGCATCAGCAGTATTGGGTAACATAATTCTCAACCCGGAAGCTGATTCAAGATTAGGCACATCTTCAGTTGATGTAACAGAAAAATGGGCAATTGATTTTATTTTATCAATTATATCCATTCACAAATTGACCTCAGGTCACCAGATATATAGACACAATGAAATTTTTGTTGTTTGTAGTCTCTAACTGGAATGATGATAGAGGAAGATCTATTTAAAAGCAAAACCACCTGGCTGGTGTAGCTCAGTGGATTGAGCGCGGGCCTGTGAACCAAAAGATCGTGGTTTGATTCCCAGTCAGGGCACATGCCTGGGTTGCAGGCCAGTTCCCAGTAGGGGATGAACAAGAGGCAACCATACATTGATGTTTCTCTCCCTCTCTCCCTCTCTCCTTCCCTTCCCCTCTAAAGATAAATAAAGAAAATGTTAAAAAAATATAAAAGCAAAACCAAATTGTTATTTCTGCCTAGATTAAGGGGTGGCATCAGCTGTGGGATTCACTTGGTGATTTTCAGTGGCTGCCTGTAGTGTGACATCCATGATTCAGTGTTTGTCTATGAATCTGTCTATATGGTTGCCCTTCTCTATGATCCCAGTAATCCATGCTTGGTGAACTTCACCACATTTGGGGGACTTCATCTGTGCACAGAACCAAACCATTTGCTCAGGCAGTAAAAAGATTAGAAGGCTTCTTAATGTCTCAGGGCCGGTCCCATGCATGAATCCAAACATGTTTCCACAGGTGTTGCTCACACAAGCCATTTTGGTCAAGACAGAGATGCTATGAGTCACAAAGGTCATTTTGTTCCTCTGTTTCTTGGCCAGATTCTGCTCATGGCCCAGAATTCCAAATTTCATCACACCCATGGCACCGTGGGCCTTGAAAATGTGCAAAAGTCCTGCAGCTGTTCTGTTGAGCCTCGCCATATTTATCATCACCTCCTGGTATGCCGACTACACATCTTTTTCATGGACCACTAATTTAACTTTATTCAATTTTTCCAGAGTATCCAGCCACAGCTACTTGCATCCTCAAGGGCTTGCTTAGCACGAGCACATCCCCAGGCACTGCCTGAACTGGCGTGATGAATTCCGTGGGCTGGCAGTCGGTTGCAGCCACTCCTCCAAGAACAATCCAGAGGGGTTACACTGTTTGGCAGACATTCCTGCCAAATATCTGATTATAGTCACTCCTGCCTCCTCTGCTGCATCTTTAAAATCCTGTATTATTAAGGACATTACAATTCCTTTTTCTGTTTGGTTATTTTATTACTGATTCCAAGGAGTATCAGTATATTGTCACATTTCGTGACTCTGCCCCTGCCCCCCCCCTGCCCATTGCTTAGAGGGAACTGAAGATATTGGCACATGCTATTCTGTCCATCATGTAAGGGTCATCAATGATAAGATAAATGTAATCCATGGTTTGCACCAAGAAATGACCACCATGTCTCAAATGAGTGACCAGTATCCATCCCAATGCCAAGTCTTGGCATAACTGCCCCCAGAAACTGCTTACTTTCTTGGAAGTGGTTCTCTTTTAAGGATACCAACAATTTCTGCAGGAAATCTTGGGGCACTTTGTAGCCAGTGCCATTTATTTCAGTGACATGAATCTGGTTACCAAAAAGCTCTTGTTCAATTCATAACTTTCCGGGTTAAAGGACTCCACCTAGACATGGTTCTTGGGGCCACACACTTCAGTGCTGAGCTCCTCCCCTCCCTCTCCTAGATAGCTGGTTTCTCTAGAGATCCACCTGTTTGCTTTGTACCCTGCACCGCCTCTAAAAAAAAAGGGCCACTGCCATTCCCACAATGCACCGGGCTAGCCTGGCTCCTCTAAGCAGTTCCTGAGTAAGAAATGCTGCTTGGCAGCAGTGGCGGGTGCCAAGAGGGAAGCATCTGACCTCAGCAGGCTCCTGCAGAAGCTAAGTCACCTCCCTCTGCCATGTGCAGTGCTCAGGATCAACAGAGACTCATGAGGTCTTATTGTAATGAAATAATTACATATATTATCTGTCAGATAATTTTTAAATACACATAATCTCAATCATTTTATAACTACCTATATTTTCAAGTGTTATGGGTCATTTCTGCATGAATGTCAGAAGTCACCTTAAATTCAAGGTGTCCAAAATTTAACTCAGGTCTCTTCTTGACCCCCTAAATTGTTTCCACCTGCTTCCCCTGCATTAGTTAATGACCATAGTAATCATAATAGCTAACATTTATTGGGTGTTCCTTCTATACCATTACCAGTACATGTTTTAATGTACTAATTCATTTAAAGCTCATGAAAATATTAAAACTCATCTACCCCATGAAGTAAATGCAATCATCCTTCATTTTACAAGTTAAAAAACTGAGCCACAAAAATAGCTAAGTAACTCATTCAAGTGCATAGTAAAACCAAATTCAACTGCTAGCCTTCCAGCTCTAGGGGCTCTGTGCTGAACTTCTCTTTCTCACTGCTTCACCAACCAGCAGCTACACAATACAGAAAACTCTTACTCTTGACTCCTTCTTTCTTCATGTTGCCCCAGCTCCCCACTACATCTAATCAGTTATTAGGTCCTGTCAATTCTAATTCTATATGGTTCCTCTTAACTATGTCTCTTCAATCTGTCTAATTCTCAATGCCCACTCTCTCAGGTCATTCCTTTATCATATGTTACCTGGACTGCTTTCACATAAAGAGTAGTGTTTTTAAAACACAGATTATATCACTTCATTTTCCTACTGATTTTTTTTTCCTGGGGGACCAGACTCCTTAGCAATCTGATCTGTCACATCTTTAAGACTCCTGTGTTGCCTGCTTCCTAGGCTCCAGCCACATGAAAATGCCATGGGCCTATGAACCCACCAAATCCTTTCCCATTCCCTTGCCTTTGAATATGTCATGTCCTCTGCCTGGAATGTCTTTCTCTCCCTTCCATTTCTGGCTGTTTCATACATCAAGGATCAGACCAAGTAACTCTTCCTTGTGTAGACTTTTAAAACTTCCCACACAAAGGTTAATACATAGCTCTCTATTACACTCCTGGAGCATTTAGTACATGAGTACATAATAGTAGCATTTATCATAGCCTATGGCAGTGATTTTCAACCTTTTTCATCTCATGGCACATGTAAAATAATTACTAAAATTCTGAGGTACACCAAAAAATATATTTTTTGCTGATCTGACCAAAAAATAGGTATAATTTTGATTCATTCACATGGAATGGCTATTGTTGTACTGTTGACTGTTTTTAATTTGACAATCTAAGGGAAAAGAGGTCAGTGCCCTTGACTAAATAGTATCACATGTTTTAAAAATTCTTGTGGCACACCAGAGTGCCATGGCCCATCCATTGAAAATTGCTAGTCTATTAATTATATAGCTGTGGTATTTTTTTAACCATCTCCCCAACTGGCCAATCAATTGTTTGGGGTCAGAAAACTTTCTTCCTCTTCTTTGTGTCCACAGTGTCTAAATGAACCTGAGATCCTCAAAAAAAGTTGATTGGATTAGTTAATTATTATTAACATGAAGATTATGCTCACTAGTAGAAAATGCCACTAAATCAATCTCAGAATTTAGATGCCATGTTTATAACAGGTATCTTATCTTCCCTAGATGTCATCATTTATTTTATGCATCGATAAATTTCCATTAACAAAGTATTGTCTATAAATTTTACCTTGTGACTGATTGAGGCTACAGGCTCCATTTCAGCAAGTGAACAAAAAAATTTTGATAATATATTATTTTCATGTCTTTTACAAAAGAGAGATAAAGTAAGTAGCTAAAACAGCAAAGGTTCTATTAACAACATGATAAGGGCTCTGTACAGTCTGAAAACTCAAGCCCTGAGTAGATACCAAGAGACCAAGGGATTGATGGTAAGAAGGCAGAGAATGAAGAAAAGGAAGTCTGACATGGGAGAGATTACTAGAATGCTGAGAAAGAATGGAAAAGCTAGAAACAGAGGGACCAACCAGAAACAGTAAGAAACCAGAGACAATACAAGAATATGACAAAAAGTGGGGCAGGGAGTTCTGCCTTGATCATCCTAGAGATAGGAAAATTGGGCCCTTTAAATCATATGCTTTGGGGTCCATCTCTCTCAGACCAAAGCTTGTCCTATTCACTCTCAGCACCACATCACAAAAGCCAATGTCTGGGGAACTCAATAAATATTTGCTGAACTAAACTTGGATTGGCACTCAGACATAGAGTCTTGGAAAAGAAAGAGTCTTGGAAGTCACTTTCAGGAGGCCAGGTCTAGGGAGCTAGAGAGTCTGGGTCATCCACAGGGCCACCTGGAGGAAAGGGATAAAAGGACCTGGCTTTCTGAAGAGGAGAATGAGGCTGTGGTTCACTCATATCTGAGGATGCAGGCCTCAGGGTGTTTTGTGAAACCCTGAGGGAGAAGTGACTTGCTGAGAGGTGGTACATGAGATAGCAAATGAAAGCATCTAGATCTGAAACCACTTCCTTTACTTGTTGCCTATCAAAGAAGCCCCAGATCTACTCTGAGCAACTCTTTGCAGATGTGCTTGGGCTCCCAGCTCCCCAGCTACATCTCTTCAACCTTTTTTTGTTGAACTGAAGTTGAACCTCTACCCTGAAGAATTTCAGAGCCCCTCTGTAAGGAAATACAGGAACTACTTGGAAAAATAAAAACAATTTGTGGTTGTGTTTTACTAGTGCCCTCCTAGGTTCCCTCTGCCTAAAATGCTTTATCTCCTTCTCCTTTCTCTTACTATCTCCAACACACAACTTCATCCATTAACTCCCATTCACCCCTCAGGGTGAAGCTCAAATGTCCTTTCTATATTTTGTTCTTATTGTACTACCTCTTTCTTTCATAGAAGTTTTCAAATTTTTGCCTTTAAATATTTTTTCTGTGATTATTTGATTAGTGCCTTTACCCTCTAGACACGAGCTCCATCAAGACACAGATCATGTCTGGTTTGGCTCACTTTTTATATCCAGAGTGCCTTATCCTGTGCAAGTTACAAAGGAAGTCCTCAATGTTTAGTATTTGATTATTTAATGAAGATGCAATAGTTTGTGAAGACTTTAACTGGCTTACCTGAAATGTGAAAATCTGTGGCACATGTCTCAGTAACAAAGCTATTTACTCCTAAGTATATTAACTTAATAAGTTTCCAAATGGATACAAATGCAAAAGAAAAATATTAACTTCAACTTCTGGCCAAGATGGAGGCATAGGTTGATACACTGCTTCCTCAAAAAAACAAAACAAGGGCAACAACCAATTTAAAAACAAAAAATAATCAGAACTGCTAGAAAATAGAACTGTATGGAAGTCCAAAAACCAAGAAATTAAAGAAGAAACATTCATCTAGACTGGTAGGAGGGGTGGAGACAGGCAGCTGGGGCAGAGGTGATGTGCAGCAAGGCAGCAGCTAAGGACTGGGTGGGCAAGGTGGCAACTGGCAGTCCCACATTAGTGTGCAAATAAACTGGGAGGAACAACTGGGGAGTGAGACAGACCATGCAACCCAGGGTTCCAGTGCAGGAAAACTAAAGCCTCAAAACCTCTGGTCATAAAAACCTGTGGGGGAAGAAACTCCCAGCCTCACAGGAGAGTTTGTGGGAGACCCACAGGGTCTTAGAACATACACAACACCAGCCTCCAGGGAATCAACACCAGAAAGGCCCAATTTGCTTGTGGGTAGCAAGGGAAGTGACTGAAAGTGGTACGAGAACTGAGCAAGCAGCATTGTTCCTTCTCTGACCCCTGCCCTACATACAGTGCTACAATGCAGCAACATGGGTTGCCCCACACAGGTGAATACCTGAGGCTCTGCCCCTTACAACATAACAGGTGAGCCAAGGCAAAGAAATATGGCCCAAATGAAAGAACGGATTAAAACTCCAGAAAAACAACTAAGTGACAAGGAGATAGCCAACCTATCAGATGCAGAGTTCAAAACACTGGTAATCTGGATGCTCATAGACATCATTCAGTATGGCCACAAAATTAAAAAAAGAGTGAAGGCTATGAAAAGTGAAATAAAAGAAAATATACAGGGAACCAACAGTGATGGGAAGAAAACTGGGTCTGAAATCAGACATTTAGAACAGAAGGAAACATTTGGAAACATTCAATCAGAACAGAATGAATAAACAAGAATTCAAAAAGATGAGGAGAGGTTTAGGAACCTCCAGAACAACTTTAAACATTCCAACATCCAAATCATAGGGGTGCCAGACGGAGAAGGGGAGAGCTCTGGCCAAGATGGAGGCATAGGTAGAAATTCTTCGCTTCCTTGCACAACCAAAAGGAATATAGCAACCAATCTAAAATCAATAAACAACCAGAAGTGCCAGAAAATCAAACTGCATGGAACTCCAACAACCACAGAATTAAAGAAACAGTTAAACAGAACAAACAGACTGGTAAGACGGTTAATGGAGAGAAACCACGGTGAGGTGGCAGACTGTGGGGGTGAGGCTGGATGCGGCGAGGTGGCAGGCTGCACAGGAGGGGCTGACTTACGGGAAAACTGAGACTCAGAGGTGGCTGTGGACTACAGCAGTTGCCTCAGTGGGAGAAACTCCCAGTGTCACTCAAGAGTTCACTGAAAAGTGTGCTAGAGATGAACTGGTGAGCTTGATTGTTCCCTCTCTGCTGTCTGTGGGAATAGCCCTGTGGGGTGTTCTCACAGGCAGCATCACAGCGCCGCAAGGAGGGTTGCCCTGCCCCAGTGAATACCTGAGGCCCCACCCCTTTACAACTTAACAGGGGCCCTGAACAAAGATAGGGCCAAAATGAAACACCCAAGCAAAACCTCAGAAAGAGAGCTAAGCGATGAGAATATAGCCAACCTATCTGATGGAGAATTTAAAGTCCTGGTAATCAAAATGCTCACAGAACTGTTGCAGAGCAAACAGAAGGTTCTCGAGATTGGCAAAACACTTCCAAAGTCTCACTTTCTTGAACCTGAGGAGTCAGTCTTCCACGGGCAATTCAGATCCCGGACAAGCCCTCCAAAACTGTTACAGAGCAACAGAAAAGGTCTGTTATTGTCCGCTGCCTTATGGAAAGATGTCTCTCAAAGCCAGAGATTTGTGAAAAGGAAAGGAAATGTTTATTTAATGCTACACAGAGTTAAAGTAGTGACTTAACATCTTCATTAAAGTATCAAAGGTCCTTTAGGATACCCACAGACACCCACAGTGCTTCCTATCTCCCTCTGCCCTAAGTCAGGGTACCGTAATTCAGGAAGAGAAGCACAAGTCCAGGATCCAGGCTCTTGACACCGTCAGCTGTGTCGTTGTCCAGGCAGGATCTCTAATTAATCTAAAGCCATGTGGCACCTTCTCATGGCCCACTGGCAACAGTTCTTTCACCCTTCTTCTAGGCAGTCTCTCTTGCTCCCAGGTCACACAGCCAAAGGGAGCACCCCAAAGCTGCGTGGTCCCTCCTCTACCAAAGCTGTGGGGAAGGGGTCCCCACTGTGGCAAAGCCTCGTGGCTCTCCCTCTTCACCAAAGCTGCAGGGGTCTGCACTCTGGTGATACCACGTGGAATCTCTCCCTCTGGCAAAGCTGCAAGAGGGTCTCCACTCGGACAAAGCCTAGTGGCAATTCTCTACTAAAGCCACATGGTGATTTTCCCTCATGGAGCTGCAGGTCCTGCTCTCTGGTGAAACCGCATGAATCTCCCCCAAATAGCTGCCACGCCTGGGTTTAAATCCCCACGCCAATCCTCCTCTGCAGCCCCATTTCCTACTCCTCCTACAATCGGTTACACCTGCCAGCATTCCTGTATGTTTCCAAGGTTATTGGGATGCCATCATGAGTCTGGGCAGGTGTGTCCCATTTTCTGGAGCCAATCTTCTCCAAGCTCCCACACAGGTGCTTTAACTTAGGGTTCCTCCCCCAGTCACGTCCTTGGGGAAGTCCTTTCCATCCCCCCTGGCTCAGAGC
>PVKU01014209.1:0-24337 GCA_004027475.1 Anoura caudifer
TCAAAATCTTCCATACTCTGATCTAATATGCCAATTTGATCCTCATTGTTCTCCAAGAACACAACCTATTCACAGTCATTCTGGTTACTCAGTTATCTCCCAAACTCATCAAGTTCATGACACCTTTGCTTACTCAGGTTTCCTCATCCAGACTGTATTCTCTTCTCTCCATGTCTCTTAATCCTACCCACTCATTTTTTTAAAAGTCCTACCCATTCTTAAAGGCCATCTTGTTTTATTCCCTTCTATCCCTCCCCAGATTAGTCCAACCCATTATGATCTCTCCTCCCTTCAACTCCCTTGGCTCATTGTTTTAACATGGAAAAAACTTACTGTTTTTTACTTCTTTAAAAATCTTTTGAATTGTGGAATATAATGCACAAAACTGAAGAGTATACAAAAGTGAAAAACAATGAATTACCTTTATGTCAATATGCATGAGAGCTCTCACAAGCACAGAAACAGAAAATAGTACACAGAAAGCCCCATTATTCTCTTTTCTAATCACTAACACCCCTCTACTCTCCTGCCCACAAAAATGCAGCCACTACCCTAACAACTACTGTAGTCCCTTTCCCGTTTTTCACTATAGTTTTACCATCTAAATATACAACCACAAATACTATGTTTTTTTGAATTTCATGTATGTAGAATCATATAATATGTATTTTTTTGTGTGTCTGGATTCCTTTACCAAACATTGTATGAGAATTATACATGTTTTGTAATAATGTTCATTTTCATTCTGAAACTATACTTAGTCATTTAAATAAATAGACAATTCATTTTTATTCATTCTACTGCTAATGGACCTTTGGGCTATTTAACTTTTAAAAATATGCGTATCTTGTCTCCCAAGCTAAAATGTAAATTTCTTGGGGGCAGGGACGATATATTATTCTATTTTATATTTACTTCAGTATTTGCATAATGTTAAGCACATAATGTGTGTCCCCAATCGCACTGAATATTGATTAAATAAATCTATAAGTACTTTGAAAGATGAGAAGAAAATAGAGCTGGAAATGAATAGAGATAATTATGTAAGTGACATTTTGGAAAGACTACTACTACTACTTCTTTAACATATCCAAAGGTTTGAAACTCTCCAATTTATTTACACCTTAGAATTTATCCTTTCTTATTCTTCTTGAGAAAACCGAAAACTAAAAATGTAATTTATCGTATTCAAAAATAAAATTAAAAAAGTAATTAATTATTATCTGTCCATCTTTGTACATTATCTCACCAATATGTTGAGTACGCACTATGATTATAGCTCTAAATGAGCATCTTTATTTTTTTATCTATTTCCTTAAGTTTATTATCAACTATTATAAATATAGAAACACACAAAGAGAAATCCAAAGGTAGTTTCTCTATAGGACACAAGCAAAAATCCTAATATCTAGGGTCAGTAGGAAATTCATAATTTCTATTCAAAAGTACAACAAATGAAATAACTTTTCAGTTCTAATACGCTCTGCTTCTACAGTCAGTGACTGTTTCCTTGGCACTGTATAAACATCTCAAAACAGTATTTATACCACCTAACCTTCAGACCTACTCTGACATTCTTTGTAGAGTCAGTTTCACTTATTCATTTATTTGACTTTTATAAAACTAGTGTCTCATCAACTTTCTCAGCAAAGAGGGAAATATACTTCCAGGCAAGAAGATCTTCTGATAACATCTATGTCTTGGGCAAGTATATATGGGCATGTCTCTAATATTAGTTTTTTTTTTTTAAATCAGTAAGTATATGTATCAGAGATACACTTTTTGAAAAGATTTTATTTACTTATTCTCAGAGGGGAAGGGAGAGGGGGAGAAACATCCATGTACGAGAGAAACATCAATCGGTTGCCTCTCACAAGGCCCCCATCTGAGGACCTGGCCTGCAACCCAGGCATGTGCTCTGATGGGGAATTGATCCAGGGACCTTTCAGTTTGCAGGCTAGGGCTCTAATATTAGTTTTAATAATACACAGTCTATAACAAATCTTGTAAGTTTTGTTCAAGTTAGTAATTTGACATGACAAAAAATAAAAAAGGGAAAAGTGTTAAAAAAATAAAATGTAAAATCTAAGAAACAAAAGTATTCCCAAATTGAAGAATTAATGTACAAAAGAACAGATATTAGATGTTTCTCTTTTCTAGCAATTCATTTCTAGGTAAAGTCAATTATCAAAGCCAAATTGAGTATTTTTAAAATAGAAAGTAACATTTTAATTTGATTAAGCTTTCAAAACTGAGCCAGTAATAAATATGCCTTTATTTATTTTTGTGTTTACTGAGGACTTTCTTGAAAAGGAAGTACATTGTTTGAAATATTACATTTATATAGTTTTATAACCTCTTCATAAAGGGAAGAAAGTAATAGGAAAACACAATAAAAAGTTAAGTTGGAAATGAAGGATAATGTATACAACTAGTAGAAAAGCTAAGAAACTATTAGGTTATATCAGAAGACTTCCTATCTCAAGACTAATTCTATTATAAATGTTCTATCAACAGGGTAAAACTTAGAAGGAAAATGCTGAAATTAATTTAAAAACATTTTCTAAAATTAAAATAATCCTCTCCAAATGTTGATATTTCACTTCTAAAGATCCACGGAATGTTACTTCTTTATATCATAATAAACCTACCCACCATTTATCTTTGCAAGACAGCTAATCATACATGTTCTGTATCTTATCATCTAAGACTTTCTTACCAAAGCTCAAAAAGACATCAATGTGTGTTCCCTCCATCTTAATTCATGAGTTTATCTCAGCATCAGTCTCACTTGGGAAACTCTAAGTACAAAAACTTTAAGTCGTGTTATATCCTCTCTTGTATCCTCTAAAATTTTGGAGTAATTTTGTAATTAATTTACACATTAAGTAATCACACTTTTGGATTTTACCCTCCATGTATCAGCCACCCTTCAAAACTCTCCATTCCCTCCTCAGATGGCTATAGCATAATTCAAAGGCCGACTCAACATTAATGAAAATATTCTATTACTTTCTAAAAACAATCCAGTATTTAAGTCTTTAAGACAGTCTAGCCAACCCAACTATATTACCTCTTTATCTTTTAGTCCCAGGAGCAATACTTCTTCCATAAGGGTGAGGCGGATATCCTTAGATTCCCCAGAGTCTTCACTGTCTGGACTCCTGTCTTGATTAGTGTCTTCCTCACTTTCTACCTTCTTCTCAGAGTTCTTGCCTACTTCCATGCGACGGGTGCGGTGAGTTAAAGTGGTCATTCTGAACTGTTTCTGGAAGGATGATGAAAAATATCTACAGTGTGGTTATATAAATAAACACATATAGATACTCCTATACAACGCAGTATCTTTCCAAAGTACATACCTTAAATACACAGAAGGCACTGACAGGAAATCAAATTAGTGATTTTAAAGACCAGTGGAAATGATCATTTTTTAAAACTGTTGATTTCTTGTACATAATCTATAGCCTAGGAGTGACTATCATTGTGACTCCTCTTTCCCAAAATGGGTCCTCCTCAAGTTAAATAATATGGGACAGGAGAAAATTGTGAGCACCCAACCCTAAAGTGCATATAATAATTTATATAGAACTTCTATAAACATTCAGGGGTACGTTATAAAACATACACATAAAGTAAAAAAAAATTTTTAAAAACTAAATAGAAAATACATGTTCTAATATTTCCTTCCCAAACCCTACTGACTCAGTTCATGCATTCAAGAGATCACTAGTCTAGAGTATAATGCTTAAAACATCATGTGTAGTAATTCCACATAGCCAGAAAACTTTTATCTCTATCTCTAGACTACCCATCTCACAAACAAAACAGCTGCCAGCAAAAAATATGAGGAAGAGAATGTTAAAAGATTAGCAAATTCCTTCTTAATTACAAAATAAAAAATAAAAGCAAAGCACATGCCCTTCCATACCAAGCACTACAGTTGTTTTAAAAATCAAGTCAAGAAAAACTGCACTGTCATCTCTGATAAACTTTACATTAGTTTGAGATAAATCTAAATGCCAGTTAATATACAATAAATATTTTAATCAGCAATTATTTAAAAGAATATATTTTGCAACATCAACAGAATGCATTCAAGAACCTCTGTGACAGGATCCAGTTCTATGTTTTACAATTATTTCCCATTACTTCCAATTATGTACTGTGAACAAACCATTTCTCAAACATGTCATGCCTTTCACCTCTGCTCCTCTGTACATGCTGGAGTTCTTTCTTTTCCCTTACTCTTTAAATTCTACCCATTCTTCAAAGGCCTATTGAGAACCTACTGTCAAGGCTTAAGTGAATCTCATTCTCCATTACCCATGTCCCATGGCCAGAAATTGGTCTCTCCCTCAGTTGTACTTCCACAAAACTTTATTTATACTTACTTAAAGTATTTACTATAGTCTTTCTTTTGATATGGCTGTCTCTCAAATGTAAACTTCCTGAGGGCAGGGATTTTGTCTTCTTGGGTTTTTTTAATTCTCCATAGCAATTAGCACAATGCCTTTAACGTTGTAACTGCTTGATAAATACATACCGATTAAAATGAACACTCAGAAATGCATGTGAACATTTAAAATATAAATGCAAATTAAGTGGCTTACAAAACTCTTTGTACAGGGCTATATCTAAAATATAACTCTTGGAGGGAGGTGGAAAGTAGAGTGAAGGACGAAGAGAACCGTGAAATAAATAAAATGCTTAAGGGCACAAACCCTATCTGGCACTGTGACAAGGGCTTATTTCCTAACCCATTACAAGAAACTTTAAATTTTGTGGGGGGGAAGTAAAGGGATTTTCTTTGAGAAATGAATTTTCCCCTAACATATACCAGCTAAAAATCCTATTTGAAAAAAAAGTCCCCAAAATTAAATAAATAAAAACCTCCCCTCTCCCCATAAAATTAAAAAAAAAAAAAAAACTGTTTTGTTTTTTTTTGGACGTTTAGAAATGTATTTCCTGGGTTGCTTACCTGACGTTACTCCTAGGTTACGACCGGACGGAGGCTGCAGCTTGCGCTCTACTTTAGAACATCTGTGTCCCACTCCTCGCCCCCCCAGCCCCGCCCTAGTAGGTTAAAAACTTCCCAGCCACGGAGAGAGCACAAACTTCCTGATCCTTTGCTGCAGAGAAGAAATAACACATCAGCTTCCTCGGGATCACTAGGCAACCTACCTTGGCGTTTCTTCAT
This sequence comes from Anoura caudifer, assembly GCA_004027475.1. Taxonomy (NCBI): domain Eukaryota; kingdom Metazoa; phylum Chordata; class Mammalia; order Chiroptera; family Phyllostomidae; genus Anoura; species Anoura caudifer. Next base: position 5,201 of record PVKU01014209.1, read on the forward strand.
TGGACCAATAAGAAACCGCCAAGGTTGGGTCCAGCCAATTGGAGCTTATGAGGGGAGGCTCTCCCCGGCTATTGTGTTGCCATCCAGACAAACATCACAAAAAGGAGGCAGGTTTGGGTTCAACCTGACAGCTGGTCAATCCAATGAAGGAACCTTGGTAGAGGAGAGGAAAGAAGGCTGCGCTCCCCAACTCCGTTAAACCAGCCAATCCAAGCGTTCAGTAAGCTAGCTCCAGCTGCCGATCTACAGAGGTTTCTGTTGGTCAGTTTCAGTGTGGCAGGTGTGTTACTGTAGCAGTGTATACTGGGACAATTAGGTGAGATGTGTCGGGATACAATAAAGCTAATAATAAGTAAACATTTTAAGATTGTTTTTGACAATTAGGCTTATTCCTAACTATCCTGTTCTAGAAACCTGATGTGGGTCAGTTTGTGGATGTTCATTTACGTTAAACAGGATGGGTACAATTCTACCAACGAATACATACCAACATTCTCTATCAGCACTTGTTACTGGCAAATCCATGTATAATACATGTTTTTACTTATTTATAAAGATTTTATTTATTTATTTTTAGAGAGAAGGGAAGGGAGAGAGGAAGAGGAGAGAAACATCAATGTGTGGTTGCCTCTCATGGCCCCAACTGGGGACCTCGCCTGCAACCCAGGCATGTGCCCCAGCTGGGAATCGAACCCGCAATCTTTTGTTTCACATGCTGGCACTCAGTCCACTGAGCCACACCAGCAGGGGCTAATGCATGTTTTTAGAATATGTCTGCTGATGCTGCAAAAGGCAAGCAGACCAAGTTTTAAGTCTTCCTTTTCTAAAGCAAAGGAAATGGTCAAGGCTGGAACCAGGTCCCAGGCTTCTCACTAAAGGCACAGTATCTTTCACACTACCACTCCAAAGTTCTAGGAAGTGTGCTCAACTCTTGCAAAGTAACAACTATTGAAATGATCTCGAAATTAGTGCCCTGGGGAGAGGGGAGTATAAGGGGACTAAATGGTAATGAAAAAATTATGTATTGAAAAAATAAAACAGAAAACCCCCACTTTCTGCTAATTATATAAAAATTGGAAGTCATGAAAGAGTCTAGATGCTGAACAATATTTTATTTATGCTCTGTAAAATGCCAGACTTTAAAAATCAGTCATCATTTCATCTTGTAGTAAAAAAATTTTTAAAGGTAAAGCACCAATGTTTAATTGTACATTATATATTATCATTTCAATAGACTATATCAAAGGACTGAAAGAACCTTGTTTTAATAACACAATTGCAAACAGCCAGTTAAATGGTATAGTTTTAACATAAGTAAAAAATGAATTCCTTACAAAATATAATACCAAAATAAACATTATTTGTTTCAAAAATGGCTTTAGAGGGCCTTAAAAATTAATGTGTGTTTAAAGGAAGTGTCCACCCAAATGGAAGATAGATCAGTATTGAGTAGATACTGAACAGAATTTATTATGACACTGGTACTTTCGGTTTTATTCAAAAGTTCTCTTGGATTTGTCTTAGATAAGATTAAAGATCACAATATGATATTCATTTTAGTTTACTAGCTGCTTAAAACTACATATAAGTTTTCAGTAGCAGGGTAAACACACCTTAAAATAGTAATATAGTGCCCTTTTAATGTTGAGATAAACTTTGCAAACATGCAGAAGAAAAATAATGTTTATACATGTTCCTTTGGTTCACTAAACTTTCTTCTTTTTGGCACTGACTCTTGTCTAGCAGAATCAAAGTGATGAAGAACCTATCAAAAGAAAACAACTATTAAGAAGAGATATTTTCCAGTTTAAATGTCTTTCATTTTAGGTATTTTCATGTCTCTGAGGTTTCTTTCTTCTTTTTAAAATATAGCTAGCATACCTATTTCCTACTAAGATAGGTTACCTGGGTTCTTTAAAAATAGGGTAAATTTTATTACTGACATGTTTAAATCATCTGATGGCTGCTGAAAGTATACACTTGCAAAGTATAAAGTCTTCATTAGGGTTGTTGAAGTAGATAGAGTTAACATTATGCCCTCAAAATAGTAAAATATTTGGGGGGATGAGAGGGTACAAAGATATTAAAATGAGCTGCAAATAGAGAAACATTCTACCTTGGCACAATGTAAGATTTAAACCATGTTTTGTTTTTGTATCCCTGGTACTTAGCAGTACCTAATATACAGTTGACATTCAATGCACAGTTTTGAAAGAGTGGGAGGCCAAACTAGGAAAATTCCTAATAAGATTCCCTGAGTTATTGAACTTTCATTCTTATGCAAGAAACTTACTAAGGATACAAATTGAATTATGATTTTGCAGAAAAAAATCAAGGCTTAATACATTGGGAAAAATTAAGGAATCTAATATATTAGTGAAATGTCAGATCATTCCATTGCCTTCTTAAGATTTGTAAACTGATGGTAGTATTAACCAACAATGTTTTTGAGATTACCCCTTTAACATTTGATTTTTAAAAATAGTTTTAAGTTTTCAGTGGTTTAATTTTAACCTGCTAATAATACTAAAAATCCTAGTTGAAAAAGTACAAACATTTATCTCAGAAATGACAAATACATTATCTCATTTAATAAAATAAAGTTCCAAATAAAAACAACCGTTCCAGGATTTAGGTCAGGAAAGATATTTTTCCTCCTAAGGTCCTAGGATGGAATGCTGTATTTTTAATAGCATTTGTGAATTTGGTAACTTATCTGTTTCTACTTTACATTAAATAATCACTCTATTCAAAATAAGTAAGCCCTCTTAGTTACAAGAAAATAGAAATGTAAACTTCTTGCCTCCTGGCCTCTGAGACAGAAACCACATTCAGAATATGTTCACTTACAAAAGAAAGATTTGTAGATTACCAAAACAAATTTAGGGACTTCAATATACATTGTTTCTTTGAAAAATAGACTAAAAGAAATAATTCATGTCAAAGGTTACAGGTTGGAAAACTGATTTTTCTTCTGAGGCTCACTAAAACAAGCCCTCCAAGTATCCCCAAATCTTCCTGATGAAAGGCCATGTCCTGAGAAGGAGCCCTTTCTGCCCTCCTGCTCTAATGCTGGCTCTCCAGGACTGGCCTGAGTCACCACAACCTAGAGAACATCAGCCACATTGCTCCTGTTCACCACAAACTAACTTGGCTCAGCTCTTCTGCAATGGACAGAACTCTTCCTCAGCAACAGAAGACTCGAAGTACCACGTTTTCCAGTGTTTTCTAGATTTGCATTGTGCTCCAGAGGGCTTTTAGGAAAAGTTTCCATCGGCATGCCCCAGTGCCCATTCATGGCACTTGCTGTTTTAGATGCCACAAAGGCTGCTTCCTTGCCCTGCATACTGCCAAAGTCCCAATTAAACAGCATTGCAAACATAGTAGGTAAATGAAGAACTAAGAACCACAAAGTTGTTCAAATTTTCCCCTCCTTACCCCAAATACACAAACACAAAAAAGAATTCTTTTGATAAAAGAATTCTCAACTGAGAGGTTGAAGCCTCCAGCGATTCTTCTAGCTCCAGAGCATACTAATGCTTCCAGATGTTTTCTCCATTTTTCAATGTGTTGCGGCTCTTCTGTGTTGAGAGCAGTGGGGGAAGGAGGGCATCTTTTGCAGGGGCCTGGGACTCTGCTCTCCTGCCAGCTCCTGATACACATTCTCCAGCATGGTCTTGTGAACCTCTCTCGCCACCATTGTCAGCTCAACCATCTTGTGGAACTCGTCCTGGTCCCCATCGTAACTGAAGATCCCCACCACACTGACAGGACCGGCTTCATTCAAACTGCTTCCCAGAGCTTTGCAGCTGACAGCAAACACGAAAGGAAATGTTCTGTTCACAGATGTAATCAATGATGGTGTGCCAGGTGTCATCCAACCCACCTTTTGACTGTATCTTCTCCCAGTTAGGAAAGATGACGATGCACTTCAGCTTTCTGAGCCTCAAGTGCTGAGTGCCTCCCTCAGTCCTAGCACAAGCCAGTGTTTGGTCTTGGCCTTGACAGGATCCTTCTGGTACATACAGTCTTGGAAACAAACCAGCTCTTCAGCAGATCTATTGGGAGCAAACCAACTCTTCAGCAGATCCATAGCACAGGTGTCAACCTCTACTGAGCACCTGGGTGCAGTACTCCCTGAATCTCCAGTTGTCTTGGGGTCACTGGCATCTTTGGGGACCAGGTAGCAGTTCACTGCCTCCTTATGGATTTCAGGTCCCAGTGGCTCTTCTGACTTGCTCTCTACAGCAGGAGTGGAGGACACTGATGCCTCCGCTTGCTCTGGGAGTCTGCTTGAGAGCCAGGTCACCACCATCCTTCTCTACCTCTTGCACATCATCACTTAATGGGCTCACAGTCCTTCTTGGAGATGCTGCTGATTTCTCTCCTTCCATTCTTTTAAAATAATCTTCTTCAATGAGGTTGGGTTCTTGGCCCTGGGGACCTCCCTCTGCATCCCCTTCTTCATCAGAAGGGCACTGGAGTCCAAGGGATTGTGTGGGGTCTTCACCTGGCTGAAGTGGTGGCCCTTCTTCCCCAACATGGCCTCTTCAGAGAGTGCAGGAACTACCTCAACTGGAAACACTGCTGGTGTGGAGGACCACTTTGCACTCTGGAAGTGCTTCTTCTTTTCCAGTGCTGTCAGTATTAGCTCCAAATCCAACCATACTAGAAGCTGGCTCTTCTTTCCACTACTTTTAAAATTATCCAATGCCTGCTATTTGGATCGAAATTTCGATGACCCTACTCTGTCTGACTCTCCTTTCAGATGCAAATGCCAGACTGGGAAACTCCTTGGCATCTTCAGTCCTTGGTGGTCTTGAACAATTAGGACTTTATATTTTTTAAATATTTTTTAAAATTTATTTTAATTGCTGTTCTTGTACAGTTTTCTGTCTTTTGCTCCCATTCCAGCCCACTGCCCCAGCCCTCCCCACCCCCCTCCCATTTCCACCCCCGCTAGTTTTTGTCCATGTGACCTTTATACTTGTTGCTCCAAACCCTTTCCCCCTGAAATTCCCTCCCCTCTCCCCAGGACTTTATATTTTAATTTAGACTATTCTTTTTATTCTTCCTTGAGACTTCATTTTGCTCAGGATCACCACCTTGTGATGCTTTGGATTTTTTAACTGACTGGAAAATGCATTTCTCTCTGTTGTAGGAAGGATGTGAAGATAAAACTTGAGAAGATTATATGCCTACCATTTTTAGGATCTACTGATGAAACAACCATCATTGAATGGTTGTTTATCACAGAAGTAACATTTCTAGGGGTTGGTGATGGTTATGCAGGTAAAGTCTGATGGACAACATAACCCACTGGCATCCAAGATAACTCTCTTGTACACGAAAAGGGATTGGTAGCAGCATTATCAATTACAGAGTCAGATTATTATTTTTCACCTCTATTTCACCCTCTGCTGACAATGGAGCAGGTTTCACCACTTCTCTCACAAGAGAAGTGTTCATAGAGGCAGAGCATAAAGGCCCACACTTGGGCTATTTTGGCATCTCTAATATCTCATTGTTCACTGCAACCTGCAGTTTGGGAAAATCCAACCTGGTAAATTCAAACTCAAGTTTAGAGGCATGTCTACATTTTTCAATAATTCCGGATTTTCTGTCCATTCATCTATGATACCATCTGATTTCAAATTACTGTCAGCATGGATGGGCATATGATGTGGCCTTTTATTGATTCTATATCAGATGATATAGTTCTATCAGCCTTCTTACTGTCAAACTTTTGCTCATTGCATGTTTTTTCCTTAAATAGAGCTTTCGTGTCTTATGGGAGAGAGCACTGGTGCTCATACGATGGCTTCATCTTCTGAAAACCTTGGTAATGACTGGGTTGGTTATAATGATATTAGGAGCCAGGCCCTGGGCCAACATTTTGTGTAGACTCCAGGGTGTAAGAAGAATAGGCATACAGATGAAGAACCATCTCAGAAGATAAATATTGATGTGGAAATGTTGAAGCTCCAAAGGCCGTATCTTCAGGATAGAGTGTCTGCTAAGGCACTGGTAGTTCCTGAACGCAAAGCTGCACAGCTAGGGAACATGTGTGCTTCTGAAGACTCTAATCATGCCTCACCGAGCCCAGAAAATTTGGGGAAAACCATTTGAAACTGCTGACAACTTGATGCCCTCACCTGTGGGCTCCTGCAGTCCCTCCAAAGACACAGCTCAGAGGCAGACCGACCCTGGAGGACAGCTACCACCCTGTCAACTGGCTGGACAGGTGGGGAGCACCTTTAGTTTTGATCTCTAGAAAGCTCAGATCAAATTTGTGGCCCAATTTTAGTTCTATAATAAATAAAGTGCCTTGAATATTCCTGTACTCTCATTTTTTCATTCTATTCATATTTTCCTGACACTGATTTTTATTTATTTTATAAATTCCTCCAATTACTTCAAATCATTGATGGAACTAGACATTAAATATTTACATGGAAAAATTAATAAACATAGTGAATCTTATTTTAAAATCACCCCATTTTTAAGAACTATATAGCATTTTAAAAGATCTGGATATCAGAGCTCTCAGGTATATTCAGGAATATTATATTTATCATCTTAAATTTAATACATAATAAAGATACTCTGATACTTGACATTCTATTCAATCTATATATTATCATAAAACTTACTTTTTTCCCAGATTCAAGTTGACTTCTCTTCCGATTTTCTTTAGATTTTACTCGTTGATTTCCATTAACCTCCAAAAAGATAGAATAATTACTAATTGGTTATTTCTCAAAGAACAACCAACACTTGATTTTTAACCATAAGTAACTATATGAAGTTTTTTTAAAAATAGCTTTACTGAGTTGTAATTCAGATAGCATGAAATTCACCTATTTTTAAATGTACAATTTTATACTTTAAAATCACTGAAGTGTACAATTCAGTGATTTTAAAGTATATTCACAGAGTTATACAACCATCACTGCAGTGATGGTTATTTAGAATATTTTCCTCACTCTAAACAGAAACCCTAAACCCTTATAATTATCAATCATCTATTCCCCCACCCTCCCACCAGCCCTACAACTTTCTGTCTCTATATAAACCCCTATTCTAGACTTTCATGTGAATGGAATCATATAATATGTGGACTTTTGTGACTGACTTCTTTCACTTAGCATTGTTTTCAAGGTTCATCCAAGTTGTAGCATGTAGATACTTCATTTTTATAGCTGCATAAAATTCTACTATATGTATTTGTTTATCCATTTGTCTGTTGATAAACATTTAGGTTTTATCCACCTTTTGGCTACTGTGAATAATACCATGTATTCAGTTTTAAAATGAATATTGAATGATGACAACTAATTAGCTATCATACTACTGTCTCTAAAAGGACATACTAATTTTCTGATACTTAAAGTGTATTCTTCAGTGATAAATTCCTTAGTATATATACTATTAAATATTTTCATCTCTTGCCCTTTCCTAACCATAATTGAGTCATGATTCTCAAAATCAGGAGTACTTTGGCAGAGAAGTGAATTTATGCTCCCAAAGCATCCTAATGTTATATAACAAGGATATTTTGCCTAATGATTTTTTAATGCTGGTTTTTCTCTATATATCATAAAAAAGGATACTCATTCTAAATAGAAGCTGCCTAGGGAGAACATTTTGCTGCTAGAGATACTAATTTTTGAAATTATTTTATTTCTTACTTTCATTAGTATAGTAGTTTGAAAGCTGTTTTCTGCCAGTTCTAACTTCCCATTAAGAATGTGGGGGTGGGCAAAGGACACCTAAAATGGCACTATAATCAGTGATGTGCTGGTAAATGTTTAACAACTGGTTCTCTGGGAGGAACAAATCCTGAGTTGAGGCATTTGCTGATACCCATGCTGTAAATACTCTCATCATGTCCACTTTAAAGCTACCAACATCATGTCACTGAACGAGGAGTTGAGAAGTGTTCCTGCATACCACTGAAGAGCATGCTGTTTGTTTCCTATTTTTGGATATAATATTTTACATGTTTTACAGAATGCTTTTTCTTCACTGCTGAACTTTTTAGAATAACTTAAAGCTCTAAAATAAAATACAGATTTCTATTTAGTACAATTCATACCAAAAACTAAAATAAAGTACTGTCTGCTTTTTTACTTAAGGAACATGAGATTCATTTTATGCAATATATATAAAACATTCATTTTTAACATCTTATTAACAAGATAATCCATTTATAAGATAGAACATGGGAACATTTTGGCATTTCTTTGGGGATCTAGATAATGGTGTCACTTCTCAAAGCCTTTCTTGGATGTCCCTCTCTAAAGTGCCTTCAATGAAATTAACCATTCTTTCCTCTGTGCCTCTATGTAGTCTATTCAGACTGCTATAATAGCCCTTTATCACTGCTTGTGACTGCCAACTACTAAACATTTAGCAAGAACAGGAACTATGTATTATTTATGCTATATTTTATATTATGTTTATACTTATGACATAAAATATGACATAACTATGTTATGTTATAATTATGTGTTATATTTTCCAGTACCTGGTAAAGTACCTAACATGTAATGGGTGCTTACTAAATATTGGTCCAAAAAATGAAGTGTTCATAAGTAAAATAACCTCATATATGGGGAAATTATGAGGCTAGAATGGAAAACAAAATTAAAAACACTTACCACTTTATTCTGAAAGATTTTTCCACTTCTTGTTTTGCTTTCAGACATATCAAGTTTAGATGTTTTATTGACTAACTGCTCGACCTAGAAAATAATTACACAGAACATAAGAAAAGCTTCTCATGTCACAATAATGGGGTTTAAAAATTCAATCACATAAAATTTAGGGTCTTGTTTACTGAGGTAATCAAACCAACAGTGAAACTGACACTGTATACAACTGACCATTCACTTAGCTGAGAAAGTCCCAAATGATCACCACCAGGCACTACTCTTCTAGAAGAGAAAAACTTTAGCTTACTCCCATTGGAGAAGGGGCAGTGCAAAGGGGAACACTCATCATTACCATTTTCAGGTTCATTTTATCTAAATGTTACTTTTAGATTTTACTGTAAATAGAAAAAAAACTAAGAATGTTCTGCTCCAAAGCAATAAAAATGTATTATATACTCCATTTGTAAATACAAAGGGTATTGGATAATAATCACTTAAGATTCTTTCTAGCTCTGAAATATTGAGATTCTATATACAGTATTTAGATTTATTACTAAACCCACCAATAATATACTTAAAAATTTCAACATATCCAGATTTTATTAATGAGCATTCTTAATATCTAATTTTCTTCTAAGAGACCTAGAATAAAGAAATCTGAGTAATAACTAAATAAACATACAATCAACAGTCTTTTGAAAAAAAAAGTTAAAAGTGAGAGGGAACTATCAAATTTATACCTGAGAATGAGAAGTTGAAAGATCTTGACTTTCTTTAGATCTCATAATTTTATTTTCCTCATAAGCTAAATTTGGTTCTATAAAAAACAAAAAAGTTAAAATGGTGTAAAATTGAATTGGAAGTAAATTAATCTACATTTTCATTAACTTCATACCTCCAAGTTCAGAAGACCCAGGAGTTTTTTTCTGCTCCTCTGTGTTCATTTCAATGTCAAAATCATCCTACATAATTACGTGAAGAAAAAAAATGGACACATTTCAAAAAGAAACTAAAAGAACTTGGCAGATGGATTGATGAGCAAATTTCGTTTCTTTGAAGGTTAAATATAACATAAAACTACAACTACCCAATGCTTGCTAGAAAGTGGTCCTATAATTACTATTACAAGGCAACTTATTTATCCTGATAAAGTATAAAACACTACTTTACTTTGCTGGATTGCTTTAAGGACAGATGATAAAAATATACAACTTTCTCAAAAATTGATGGACCCTTAGATCCACATAACCTTTAGATCTTACTGTTGTTTGAGGGCACTGAATTAAACATGTTCACACAACAAGCTGCCACTTCAAAAGTTCTGGAATTTCCACACAGTGTTAGCATACACTCTGAATATGCTCCCAAACTCTAGGGAGTTAGTTAAGGATAAGATTAGTCATGGCAGAAATAACAGGTTTTATGTCTACGTTATAATTATTATTCCCTTTGTGACATGCCAAAGAGCTTTAAATATTTTAAAGAAGGCTACATAAATTCCAGACATATTTGTTTATAAAGCAAGACTGGAATTTAGGTTTTAGAAAAAAGATTTCTTCTTTGACTGTATGGGCTGAAAATGAAATTTTCTATTTGTAAGAATGTGGCCACAAAACCTAAATCAGCACAGTCAGTCTCTAAATGAAAGTACTGTGGTCATAATTTAGAATAAAGTCAGATAAGAGAAAACAACAAAGATAAGATTAAAGAACAATTATGTAAATGATGAAAGATTTTCTGGGAGTGAGGTAACAACCAAAGCTTTTTTGTACTTATATTCACCCATTCAACCAATGAGAATGTGCATCTGTAAATCTAAGTGCTATGTACAGGAGGGCAACAATAAGACACTTTTTCTTTCTTCTAGGAACTCCGGAGTGCTTCAGGACAGCGACTTCCCATGCCCTAAGGAAATTCAAGCAGAGCTAATAGGGGTGTTGTAAAAATAGTTCCAGCATTTAATTAGGGCATTAGAGTAGGTCAGTAGTTTCCAAACTATGCTCCAGAGACCAAAGGGTTTCCTCAGAGTCCACTATGAGGGGAGGAGAGGTGGTGAGTGGCTGGGCCTCTAGAACCAGTCCCTGCTTCATTCAAAATAATTGCACTTTTAAATTTCTTAGAATGATGTTTGCATAAAGATAAAAAGCTTGCAAACATTTTGAAGTTTTAAACTGGGTTGGGGCATATTCAGACTGTATGCTAACAGCTGTATGGAAACTCGGGAGCTATAAAAGTGGCAGCTTATTTTGTGAACATGTCTAACACAGTGCCCTCCAATGTCAGTAAGATCTAGGGGTTCTTAGAACCAACATACGTTTTGAGGAAGTTGTATATTTTTATCATTTCTCCTTTAAAATAAGACTATACTTTCTTTAAGGTCCCTTCCAAACTTGAGTTTATGATTCTGAGACAGTATTTATACAAATATTAACAAGAGTTATGAAAGTCCTCATTGAGACAAATATTTACTATTGTAGTTTGTTTCTTTAAATGTACTTACAGATACATAATGCTCCTGTTCATCTTCTAGATCATCTTTTTCCATGAGAATTTTCTGAAGTGGTGTTTTTAATTGTTTTGGAAATAATATAGTTGAATCAATATTTTCCATTCGTTCTTTTTCAGTGGTCACTTTTACTTTGAAGGTGTGAAAGGGCGTTGGGACTTCTCCCACATTTAAATACATAGGCTCCCCTTCAAATATCACTCCTTCACAATCACCATCCTTAAAACCGGGAGGCTGGTAATCTGGGGGTGTAACTGTGAAAGAATAAGAATAAACTGTGGTGTTCATGAAATGGAAGAAAACATTATTATTATTATAATACATGCAAATTGGAGAAATTTCAAATAGTAATAAAGGGCATATAAAAATAGTAAAAATCACTTCTATTATCTCTAAGTTTTTATTTTATTCCCTAAAGGTGACCTTTATTTCCCTTCACTTGACTGTTTGTTTAACCTTGAGGAAATTATCATCTTTGATTTGATTTCCTGATCTGTCAAATGGGGAAAATAACAGTACCTACCTCCTAGGGTAATTGTGGGTATTAAGTGAATTAAAGTATGTAAAATGCTCCGAACAGAACTGGTGCATAGTAAGTATTCAATAAATGTTATTTGTTATTATGTTGTTGCTTGATGTTGAGAAGATATTATGCATGTACAATTTACTATTCCATATATATTCATATACACACATATATAACCTTAAAAACACAAATGATATCATACTGTTCTTTTTAACATTTTTAAATCTGTTTCAATATTTCTTTTATTTTTTATTTTTCTATTTTTATTGTATTTTTTCCATTATCATTTATTCCCCTTATAATCCCTCCCTCCATCACCACACTGTTATCCACGTCCATGAGTCCTTTTCCCTTTTTGCTCAGTCCCTCCACCTCTCCTTAGCTGCCTATCTAAACTGCTGTCTATGAGTCTGTCTCTATCTTGCTTGTTAGTTCAGTTTATTCAGTAGATTCCACATATGAGTGAAATCATATGCTATTTGTTCTTTCTCTGACTGGCTTATTTCACTTAGCATAATGTTCTCCAAATCCATCCATACTGTCACAAAGGGTAAAACTTTCCTCTTTTTTACGGCCGAGTAAAAATTTACCAGCACATTCTTTTTAACAGCTTGCACAGAATCCTACTATATAGATGCACCATAATTTATTTACTTAATTTATTTACTTAATCCTCCAATGAAGGACACTCAAGGTTTTCCCATTTTGTTCCTATTTTAACCAATGCTATAATAAAAATCCTTATACACATATAAACTTGCATATTTGTATATTTGTGTATGTAATAAACTTGTATATTCCCAAGATATTCTTGTAGCTATAGAATTATTTCTGGATTAAAGACAATATGCATTTAAAATTTTAATACTGCCAAATTATCATCTAAAAATGTTATATCTATACATACTTTCTCAAGAGTGTATAAAAATGCCTGCTTCCCCCCATACCCTGGTAAGTGAAAAATGGTATCTCACCATATTTCTTAGTTACGAGTAAGACTGTACCTCTCATAGATTTGAAGGGGGACCCCAAAAAACACCCCTGGAATTTACTTATAAAATTATGTCTTTATTCTTACATGTTTAAACTTCAATCACCTTCAAAGTACTCTCCCTTTGATGCCATACACCTATTGAGACTTTTTTCCACTATTCAAAATAGTTTTTGAAGTTGTTGATTTTGGTGCCTTTTAGTGCTTCTGCCATTTTTTCGTTTTACCTCCTCCACATCAGCAAAACGTTTCCCTTTGAGGACTTTTTCATTTGGGGAAACAAAAAAGAGTTGCTCAGGGCAAGATGGGGTGAATAAGGAGGGTGAGACATGGGGGTCACGCTGTTTTTGGTTGAAAACTGCTGAACACTTAGTGCTGTGTGTGCAGGTGTGCTTGCCCACCATGAAATGGGCAAACACTTTGGAAAAGTCTTAAAAAAATTCACGGAAGCTGAATGCAGCCTCTCACACCACCAGCTGGTACATTGATACAGATGGATTCCTAAAACATTCACCTAGTGGGGTAAGCCTGTACTACAAGGGGCCCACCCTCCAGAAGATAATTCTGTGTTTTTAGGTCCCCTTCCTCATGTTATTATCACTGGAGAAGTTTGTGTATATTTTATTTTCATATTATTATTTTTAATCCTCACCTGACAATTTGTTTTTATTGATTTTAGACAGAGAGGAAGGAGGAGAGAGAGACAGAGACAGAGAGAAAAACACTGACTGGTTGTTGACTCCCATATCTGTCCCCAACTGGGGACCAAACCTGCAACCTAGGTATGTGTCCCATCCAGGAATCAAGTCCATGACTTTCTGGTGTACAGGATGATGCTCCAACCACCGAACAACCCTTCTAAGGTGTTTTGGTATATTTTTAAAACCCAATTTTCAAATCTTTCTTTTTCAAATATTAATATTAAATGTAAACTTTGTAATTTCAAAAAATATATGGTAAGTTATGCCCTTAAAAACATTTGGGATGAAAACCAATAGTTTCAATAATAATAAAACATACAGATAGCAACTGAAACAGGATGTATTGCAAATAGTACCTTCATCATAGTAAAAAAGTTTCATGGTCAAACAAACATCATTAGGTAAAGGTTCCAGATTTTGCATTAGAACATAAATCTTGCGAATGAGGAGAATACTTGCTTTCTTGGTGTCAGCAGATGAAATACTAGATTCAGTAGTTTGGTTTCTACTAGAAGAAAATCACACATTATTTTATGACACCTGTAGCTTCTAATAACATATTTCACATTTTGTTGAGATTCTTACTTCTATTATAGCATTAAGGTGTTAAGTTGAAAGGTATCATAAAATGTCACTATTATAACTTAATTTATGCATTTTATGTGAGATGTTTAAAGGAAACAAATGGATTTTAATTATATTTATAACCACTCAAGCATACAATAGCTTTCCTACTCTTTGGCTCTGTTGCACTATTAACATAGCATATAATTAGCCACAGAATCTTGGCTTGCAGTTCAAGAATATTTGGTATAGCCATACCTTGATGGTTAATTGGGGATTTCTGAGAAATTTCAAAATTAATCCTGAAATTTAGCTATATAGTATTAGTATGAATAAATCATAATCTGTTATACAAAAAGAAAACTATAGAACAATACCTTATGAAGTCCATGATAGGTCCATCCCTGGTGTACTTGAATTTAAACTGATAACATTCTGAAATTGTCTTAAATAGAAAACACTGCAGTTACATATCCAGTATACAGTACTGGCAGCCAAGGAGCTATGTACCACTTTTGTATGACTTTTAATATTTACCTAATAATTCTTCTGCCATATTAGTCCTTATTGGTCCGTTGAACTTTAAACTCCCAATAGTTGATTACCATGGTTTGGGATTTGGGGCTTCAATCTGGGAGAGTAATTTATTCTTCTACTCATTGTAATGTATGTTAAACACATCTAAGAGAACGAACCCCTTGGCAGGCAGGTAAGGGAGGCAGCTTATCTCTTAATTTAGCAGAATGACAAAGCACAGAGCTTCAATCCTTGGTATACTGTAATCATAAGCAAGTCATTTAGGCTTTCTAAGTCTGTTTCCCGAGCTAATAAAAGGGGTTGAAAATAGTACCTATCTTATTGGTGGCTGTGAATATTTATCAAATGGGATAATTTATACAAAGCCCTTAATGAAGTGCCTAGCACATCAAGCATTTAATAAATATTATTTCATCAAGGTTTCTCTTTCATTGAAAGAAAAAATGTGCAACTATAAAACATCTGAAAATAAATGAACACTTTTCTGAATAGTTTCTAAACAATCAACTAATTCATAGCTTTTGCCCATATGATTTTGTTGCATGGACATATATTAAGGCATGAGTATCAAAGAAAAGACACATTCTCAGCCCTCTTGAAGCTCTAATACTTTTATTATGTTCTTTACATTTTAGTGCTTCATAGGGATGGGGATTAGTTCATTCTTTTTTAAAAATCTGCTTCTCCATAACTGAGTAAAACACTGTATAATAACAGCTATACTGTAATGGTTATGCACCCAGATCATGAACTGGACTTCTTAGCTCCAAATTCTGGTTCTGCTACTGTGAACACAGGCAAGAAACCTTGTATCTAGGTTTCCTTATCTATAAAGAAGAGATGATAATGGCAGCTACCTCTCAAAAGTTGTGATGAAATAATGAGGTAACACAGAAAGCCCCAAAGAACAGAACCTAATACCAGTAAGCACTCAATAGATTCTTTTCCCCCTTAGCTTCTTCCGGTTTTTATTTTCATTTCTTGTAATCCCTACTTGAATTGTCAGATGAACTGGTGGATGTGACTGCACTGGGATGAATATTCAAAGTTTAAGGAGGAGTTTCCTATTTTTCTCAAACTAACCCCTGCCATAAATCTATAAAAGAAATATTGTAAAGAACCAGAAGTCAGAAGATTTAAGTTATTTCTAATGGTCTGTGGCTTTGTATCCTAGGATCAGTCATATAATCACTTGCAGAAAGTGCGTAAATTGGTTTAAAGATAAAAATACAAATCCTGTCTTATCACAAAAAAGATTTTATGAGGTTTAAATGTGAAAATATATATGAAAGTGCGTTGATTAAAACACAATTGTAAGTATAAGATATTATATTATAATTGTTATTTTTAGATATTAGAGGCATTGTTTCTTTTCTTAAAAGATTTTATTTATTTTTAGAGAGAGGGGAAGGGAGGGGAAAAGAAAAGGAGAGAGACTTCTGGCCAAGATGGAGGCATAGGTAACTGCACTGTGCCTCCTCGCACAACCAAAAGAAGGACAACAAAAAATTCAAAAACAAAAAAAAAACAACCAGAACTGACAGAAAATGAAACTGTAGTAAGTCTGACAACCAAGAAGTTAAAGAAGAAACATTCATTCAGACTGATAGGAGGGCTGAAGATGGGCAACTGGGTGGAGAGGACTCACAGCAAGGCGGTGGCTGATGGACCGGGTGAGGCGGTAGCTGGCAGACCTAGCAGTGCCACATCCGCTTGCAGATGAACTGGGAAGAACAACTGGGGAGCAAGACAGACTGAGCAACCCAGGGTTCCAGTGTGAGGAAATAAAGATGCAAAATCTCTAGCTGTAGAAACCTGTGGGGGTTGAGGTGGCAAGAGAAACTCCCAGCCTCACTGGAGAGTCATTGGAGAGACCTGCAGTGTCCTAGAACATATACAGGAATCAACATCAAAAGGGCCCAATTTGCTTGTGGGTAGAGTGGGAAGTGACTTAAAGCCAGTGGAGAGCTGAATAAATAGCATTATTCCCTCTTAGACCCTCCCCCATATACAGCAGCACAACACAGCAACATGGGTTGCCCTGCCCTGCCAAATACCTAAGGCTCCGCCCCTTACTACACAACGGGTGCACCAAGACAAAAAAAATATGGCCCAAATGAAAGAACAGATCAAAGCCCCAGAAAAAAATAAAACTAAGCGATGAAGAGATAGCCAACCTATCAGATGCATCCTGAAACAATGGTAATCAGGATGCTCACAGAAATGTTTACACATGGTTGCAAAGTAGAGGAAAAAGTGAAGGCTATGCAAAGGGAAATAAAGGAAAATGTACAGGGAACCAACAGTGACAGGAAGGAAACCAGACTCACATCAACGGTTTGGACCAGAAGGAAGAAATAAACATTCAACCAGAACAGAATTAAGAAACAAGAATTCAAAAAAATGAGGAGAGGCTTAGGAACCTCTGGGAGAAGCTTAAATGTTCCAACATCCAAATTGTAGGGTTGCCAGAAGGAGAAGAACAAGAGCAAGAAGCTGAAAACTCATTTGAACAAACAATGAAGGAGAACTTCCCCAATCTGGCAAAGGAAATAGACTTCCAGGAAGTCCAGGAAGCTCAGAGAGTCCCAAAGAAGTTGAACTCAAGGAAGCACACACCAAGGCACATCATAATTACATTACCCTATATTAAAGACAAGGAGAGAATCCTAGATGCACCAAGAGAAAAGGAGACAGTTACCTACAAAGGAGTTCCCATAAGGCTCTCAGCTGATTTCTCAAAAGAAACCTTGCAGGCAAGAAGGGGCTGGAAAGAAGTATTTGAAGTCATGAAAGGCAAGGACCTACATCCAAGATTGCTCTATCCAGCAAAGCTTTCATTTAGAATGGAAGGGCAGATAAAGTGCTTCCCAGATAAGGTCAAGTTAAAGGAGTTCATCATTGCCAAGCCCTTATTATATGAAATTTTAAAGGGACTTATCTATGAAAAAGAAAGTAAAAAATGTGAACAGTAAAATGACAACAAATTCACAACTATCAACAACCGAACCTAAACAAAACAAAACAAAACTAAGCAACCAATAGAAGAGGAACAGAATCACAGAAATGGAGATCACATGAAGGGTTTCAGTGGGGAAAGGGAATGGGGAATGGGGGGAAAGGTACAGGGAATAAGTAGCATAAATGGTAGGTAAAGAACAGATGGGGGGCGTTAAAAATAGTATAGGAAATGTACAAGCCAAGAACTTATATGTACAACCCATGGACATGAACTAAAGTGGGGGCAGGGGATGTGGATGGGCGGGGGTGTGCAGGGCAGAGGGGAATAAAGGGAGGAAAGTGAGACAACTGTAATAGCATAATCAATAAAATATATTTTAAAAAAAGAAAGAAAAAAGGGAGAGAAACATCAGTGTAAGAGAGGAACATCAATCAGTTGCTTCTCACACTGAACAACCTTTTGCTTTGTAGGATGATGCCCAACCACCCGAGACACACGGGTCAGGGCAAGGCATTATGTTTCTTTACTTACTTAAACACACTTACCTGTGGGTCTTCTGGGTTGGTGTATACCTATTTGAAAATAATTTACAACTGAGCTATACAAGACTAAGTGTTCAAGGAGAACTAAGCTGTTTAGACTAAACTATTATATGAAATCAGCAAAATAAAATATAAAACCACCCCTCCCCACAATTATTAATTTGTTACTTATTTCCACTGAATAGATCAGTTATTTGAATAAAGTGACATAATTAATTGATGGTTTTAGTATTATTTAATTATGCAAGGCATAATTTTACTGTCTTTAAAAAAACATACAATTTAAAAATACTTAAATACTTACAGCTAGAACAACCATCCTTAGCTGAAATACAACAAAGAACAAAAATCTTACTTTTATTGTATAAAATACTTTTTCATGATGAATCACAAGAATTCTGTCCTAGTTCAACATTTATTCCTAACAAATAATCTTGCAGAAAACAGACTTCATATGATGCATATAAAGTAATATATACCTTAGATAGCCTTGTCTATTTTCCAAAATATCTATTTCTAGTTGACTTAGTGAAGGAGGAAATTCATGTTATTTGCTTAAGCAAATGGGGGCATTACCACCAGTTACAAGGAAAATATATATTGTGAAAGAACACATTAAACTTTCCCAATATGAAAACTGATTTTGAAGGGAGAAAAAGTACAGAGTTCAGAGCCCTGCTCATTTAATAAAGGAAAGAGGCTTTAGAGACCATAAAAACAGAGAATCACAGGAAATCATTCACTCAAGTAACCTGCTCAAATCTAAGAGTCATACTTAATTTGGATCTTTTCTTACACTCCAGAATCAATCCACCAAGTCCAATCAGTTCTACTTGTCAAATATATCCTGAAACTTTTTTTTCTCCTCTTCCGTTATCCCGGGCTAAGCCACCAGTTTCTCCCCTTCTCTTCCCTTTCCTTCCCTTCCAGATTTGCTAATATGTTGGGAACTGCCCTGCCTGCTTTCAGAAGCAGTAACCCCCATGGCTAAGGCTGAGTAAAAAGACCATGGGACCATAAGCCACTAAGGAGACAAACATTATCCTCCCAACAGGGGCACAGCCTCTGCCCCTTTTACCTCACCCAGCTTGGCCCTGGGTGGATGACTGGTTAGACAAAGAGGGGTAAGATTCCTCAAGGGAGGGATGACC
>PVKU01014210.1:0-24333 GCA_004027475.1 Anoura caudifer
CAAATGGATGCACATACCATGTTCATGGATTGGAAGAATTATCATCATCAAAATGTCCATACTATCCAAAGCAATTATAGATTCAACACAATCCCTATTAAAGTACCAATGACATATTCATAGATCTAGAACAAACATTTCAAAAATTTATATGGAACCATAAATGACCCCAAATAGCTGCAGCAATTTTCAGAAAGAAGAACAAAGTAGGATGGATCACAAAACCTGATATCAAACTGTATTACAAGGCCACTGTGATCAAAACAGCCTGCTACTGGCATAAGAACAGACCCATAGACCAATGGAACAGATTAGAGAGCCCAGAAATAAGCCCGAGTCTCTATGGTCAATTATATTCGACAAAGGGGGCAGCAACATAAAATGGAGTAAAAATAGCTTCTTCAACAAATGGTGCTGGGAGATCTGGACAGCTACATGCAAAAAATGAAACTTGATCACCAACTTACACCATACATAAAAATAAATCCAAGGTGGATAAAAGACTTAAATATAAGTTGTGACCCTATGAAAGTCCTAGAGGAGAACATAGGCAGGAAAATCTCAGATATCCCATGCAGCAATATTTTCACTGATGTGTCCCTTAGAGCAAGGGACAAAAAGGAAAGAATAAACAAATGGTATCTCATCAAAATAAAAAGCTTCTGCATGGTTAAAGAAAACAGCATTAAAATGAAAAGAGAACCAAGTGAATGGGAAAACATATTTGCCAATGATACCTCAAACAAGGGTTTCATCTTCAAAATATATAAAGAACTCACACAACTCCACTCCAGGAAGAAAAACAACCCAATTAAAAAATGGGCAAAAGACATGAACAGACACTTCTCTAAGAAGGACATATGGAGGGCGCAGAGACATATGAAAAGATGCTCAGCATCACTAGCCATCAGAGAGATGCTAATTAAAGCCACAATGAGATACCACTTCACACAGGTGAGAACGGCCATCATAAACAAAGCAATAAAAAAAAAGTATTGGAGAGGATGTAGAGAAAAGGGAACCCTAGTGCACTGTTGGTGGGAATGCAGACCAGTGCAGCCACTGTGGAAAACATTATGGAATTTCCTCAGAAAACTAAAAATGGAACTGCTTTTTGACCTGGCAATTCCACTGCTGGAATTATGCCCTAAGAACCCTGAAATGCCAATTCAAAACAACCTATGTACTCCGATGTTCATAGCAGCACAATTCACAGTAGCCAAGTGGTGGAAGCAACCTAAGTGCCCATAAATAAATGAATGTATCAAAAATCTATGGTACATTTATACAATGAAATTCTATGCAGCAGAAAGAAAGAAGGAGCTCCTACCCTTTGGGATAGCATGGATGGAATTGGAGAGCATTATGCTAAGTGAAATAAGCCAGGTGGTGAAAGAAAAATACCGTACGATCTCACCTATAAGTGGAACCTAACCAACAAAGCAACAAGCAAGCAAAATATAACCAGAGACTTTGAAATAAATAACAAACTGACAGTAACCAGTGGGGAGGTGGGAGGGGATAATGGGGGGAAAAGGGGGGAAGGGTTTTCAGGGGATAAAGGACACATGGACAAAACTAATGGGGGGTAGGATTGAGGGCGGGAGTTGGGGATGGCTGCAGTGGGGGGAGTCAAGGGGAGGAAATGGAAACAACTGTACTTGAACAACAATAAATAAAAAGAAAAAGAAAGAACTGAGGGAGAGGAATGCACATGTCTAATGAACCAACAATGAGGAAAGAGAGTCTGGCTCTTTTAAGGAGATGAACATTCAACATGTCAGGGTAAAGATGAGGGAGTAGAATCAAGAATTTAAGGAGGTAGATAGCATAGGGAATTGGGAATCTTAGAAGCCACACTAAGGAATTTGAACTTTATTTCAAAGTTATTGAAGGATTCCAGCAGGGTTGTAAGAAGATAAACTTTTTGATTTGGGGGGGAACAATCTGGCTCACATGTAGAATAGAGATTTGAGGAGGATAAAATATGTAGGACCTGTAGGAGGATGTTGAAGAAACCTGGGAAAGACATGATGTTGGCCTGAACTTGAATATTGCAGTAGGAATAAAGAGAAATGAATGAATTGGGGAGGATTTCAGGATAGAGAATTGGCAAGCTTTGGTGATATATAGAATAAAAAGGTGAAAGGAGAAAGACTTGCTAATCTTTCTAAATATGTAGTGTTAAGTAACTGGATGGTGAAGAAAAGTAGTTAATTTTATTTTCAAAAACTTTGAGACACCTGTCAGAAATCCAAGTAGAAACACTCAGGCAATATTTAAATAACTGTATCTGCCTATTATAGAAGAAAGGTTTAGGTTACAGAATTAGATCTGGGATTTATCTACATATATATGGTATTTGAAACCAGGGTAGTGGATGAGATTACTAATGGAAAAAAAGAGGGAGAGAGGGAAGGACACAGTGAGGATGGAGAGAAGGAGAGAGAAGAATAGGAGGAGGAGGAGGGGGATAAGAAGGAGGAGAGGCAGAGGAAAGAGAAAGGCAAGGGGAAGGAGAAGGAGAAGGTTTATGTCTCAGACTTAGTTCTATAGAAAATAGAGTCCTGGGTAGGAGCTTCTGTGCTACTACTTTGTTAGGGTGTACAATCCATTGGAAGCAGGAGTTGAAAAAGGAAATGAGTGAAGGAAAAAAGGTCAAATAGGAGTTTGTTTTTCCCAGAAGGCTGCTACTTAATATAAATTGGGACTACATTTTGAGAGACCTGCGCTCAGCACTGTATGGTAAAAGAGTTAGAAAGCAAAAAGAATATATAAATCATAGCTCCCATCTCACTGGCTGCTTTGCCCAGTGACATTAACTTTCATACCTCTCCTTCACTTCTGTGTTGTTCCTTGCATAGGTGACCAGTAAGATCCCCATTGTATTGTATGAGTCATTGGCTATATGAAGGCCCCAAATTGAGAGGCAAGAGACACACAGTGGGCATAAGACAAAGCACTGCAGGTTGGACTCATATGAAATCAGTAGGGCAGCAGCTGGTCAAGTCCACCCAGAGTTGGTCACTATAGCTGTGGCAGGGATGAAAAATATGGCCAAGGACTTCTGAGACAGGTGAAGCCAAGAAGGTTTAATCTGGTTCATACAAAGTGTCTGTGTACTCTAGAACAGAATGTAGCCAACACTAATATTTAGGAGACAGGAAGAGGAAAAAAAGTGGTAAGTCTAAAATGAACTGCTAGAAAGGTAGGGGTGAGGGAGGGGTTGAAAGTGGGGCATATCGAGTAAAGAAATACATGCGCTACATTCCAGCAAAATAAATGATCCCACAAGTTCTTTTACCCCTATACTACTGTTAATGATGTTCCCCCTTTTTAAAGTATCCTCCACCTCAATCTCAACGCTGCCAAGTCTAACCTTGTAACTTTACCCATCTGGCAAATAATGAATTACTTCTGCAGGCAAAAATTCTTACCCATCCATACCACAGGTCAGTTTCCCTCCTCAGCCCCCTTATGGCCCTTAAAACATCTTCCTTTCTGGGCTATGGCTATCTGCATATATGTTATAAACTCCTGGTTGTCTCTTCCCTTGCTTTGTCCATCATAGAGGTGAATAATCTAGTTAATATTTCAAAGAGCTGAATTCAAAAATTAAAATTCCCAGAAGTCCAGACTCTAGGTGAGTGTTGTCTGGGCCAGGAAATGAGAATAGATTGGGCTTTATCCCTTCATCTTCCTCAAACTCAGTTTTGCCTGTCTCTTTACCTCCTCAACTGTTTCCCCACATACTTACTCATTCCCCATCATTCTCTTTCTTCATTCTTCTTGACTACATCTCATTCTCTTGATTTCCCTTTCAGCCCATTTCTCATTTGTCCTTCTCTCTTCTTACCCATTTTAAAGCTTATTAAGGCATTTAAAAGGAATCAAATTGACCTGAAAGAAAAGAAAATCTAATTATGTAAAAGGAACACATATCTTAATGTAATCCTTCAGTCTGGAATGTGCCTCCCTATTCCTATTATTTCTGATTCCCTTTTTCCCTCCCATTGACACCCTTACTCTTGCATGCAATACCTAACAGCAGCAGCTCATTTTCAACTGGTCATTGAATTGCACATAGTTTTGTGTTTGTGACCTTGGGCTTCAACCATATGCAGGCCTTAGTAGAGGGTCAGGTCTACCTGCATTTGCCAGCAGACTACCGTGGACAAATTAAGCCTCAGTGTCCTCCTCAGAAAACAGAAAATAGTAATGGTGTTTTTTTTCTTAGAATTATTGTTAGATTTAGAGATAATGTATCTTAAGCTTATAACAGACTGTCTGGTATGGAGGTATTGCTCATTAAAAAGAACTATGGTAATAATAACCATCATAGATACTAAGTATTGTTGAGTCACATTCTACATTTTATGTTTAAAAACTGGACTTGAAATTATTCCTTTATAGCTGTTAAAAAAGTGGGAAGTGGTCACCAAGGAACCCATGGACAAAGCCGAAGGGGTGTAGGTTTGGGGGTGGGAGATGGGGGTCAGTGGGATAGGGGAGAGTAGTGGGAGGAAAATGGAGACAATTGTACTTGAACAACAATTAAAAAGTTAAAAATAAGTAAATGAAGTTGATTACCTATCACATGGCCTTTGACAGGGATAGTGGTAGATAGGAGGGTTATCCCACTCTGTGGGAACCAGCACAGAAGCATTTTGCCTGAAAGTGGATAAATGAGAGGCAATGTTCCATTTTTTATTCCTTAACCTCTCATCCTTCCCCTTCCAATGACTAGATAAAGTATGCTTTCTCAAATGAAAAAGGATAATAGTCTCTTAATGTTTAAATTTAGTTCCACTCTATAAAGTCCTAACTCTACCCAGGGACATGGGCTGCTTTCTTCTTTAAGAAGATCCCATTGAAAGGGTCAGGCTAATGTTTTTTTCCAGAATTGTGTTCTTGGTATGCTGTTGGCACTGACAGTCCCTATGGTTACACATGCTGTTAGCTAGAGCACTTCCCGCAAGCAAGCAGAGGAGTAGGGACCAGAGTGCAGGAGGCAGCAGGCAAATGCTCAGCAAGCAATCTGTCAGGGGAAAGTAATGGGGTAGGAATGATAGATGAAAGAATGGTTTGTGAAACAGAGACAAGTACAGGCAAGAGGAATAATAACCAGGCTGAAAAGAACTTTGGATATAAGGCAACAACAAAAAAGAATTTACAAAAAAAAACATAGGGATAAAAATATAATAATCATTAATACAAAGATAGATCACAATGTACCTCAAGTTCCTAAATTATTATGTAAAGAAAAGAATATTTATTTTGTGACTACAAGGCAATTAGAGTTATTATATAGCTTCAAATAATTTTTTGCATTAAAATTCCAAAGTCAAACCTATTTGACAATACCAAGTCCCCCAATACCTCCAGCTTCAGAAAAATGGTTCCTCAGCTTTTTGGAATCAAGAAATATTTTTTATAAAATTCTACATGCATAATTCTATTAATTCCTGGACATGCTAAAGCCTATTCATGGACTCCAATATTCTCTGATAAAAAGACCAAATAAAATCTTTTACCCTCAATTGAGTAACACCTTAACTGAAAGATATCATTATTTTTAGAAAGGAATCATGAGATTCTCAAACGGTAAACACTGAGAAAGCTTATTATTTAATCCTAAATTCTAAAAAAAAATTAAAACTTCACCCTGTTTGTTATAATACAAATTAACTAGAACATTAACAAAGTGTCACATTGATTTGACAACCTCTGCTTCTGTGTTTTCTCTAAGGGCCCGAATTATGTAAAGGAAAGTGAAAATTGTACATTTCAGCTGATTTACTTTATGTAGATTGCTTGTCTGGTCAGATGCAAGAGGTCTTCAGAAAAAAAAAAGAGGCACGTTAGAGAGAAAGGGGGCCAAAGAGGGAGTGTGAATTAGGGAGAAATTTTCAAAGCTACTGTGTATGGGGAACAAATGGTGAATGCAAGATCAGAGAATTAAAATCAGGAACTGGTGAAAACATATAGTTCATATGATATAAAGGCTCTGTAGAGCATATATCTTAAGACTCAAAAGTAAAATTTAAGAAATCATGAATTGCTAAGTACAATGTAGAATCCTGAGTTGAAACCTAGGATAGAAATAGTTTATCAGTGGAAAAGCTGGGCAGATCTAAATAAAGTCTATGGTTTAGTAGATAGTATTGCAGTAATATGTTAACATCTTCATTTTCATAAATATCATGATTATGTATAAAGTTAAGATTGGGGAATGTTGAGTACTATCTTTGTAACACTTCTATAAATCTAAAATTATTTGGAAATAAAAAAGGTTAAAAAATTTTTAAAGAATCCTGAATAAACTAAAAATAGATCTTGAAAACATCAAATCATCAAATGTGATTTCTGAAAACTAAGGGCTCAACCCCCTACTTTGAAAAAAGATTCTACCCAGGTTCTCAGTAAATCTATTTTGACTCCCTTACTGTTGAATACTAAATACTTTGTATTCAATTTGGTCCCTGTGACCAGGCTTCTTTTCATTCAGGAAAGGAAAATGCCAGGTTGACCATACTTAGCCTCTCATATCTTTAATTAGCCCTTCTATTTGATGGAGCAAAAGAGTTCTCTTTAGCCTTTCTCATAGACAAAAGTAACCCAGCAATTAATCATTTTTGAACTGTTCAAATTTGCTTAAAAATTCAGTTCCTCCTAAGATCCTATCTATGCACATTCAGTTATCTACTGTGTACAATTAAATGGATGCCTTGGAGCATGAGCAGTAGGAGAAGAAAATACTGCTTTTTCAACGTTAAGCAATTATATATGCCAGCTTCATATAAACAGATCTACTGAATGTTTTTTAAATGTAATTCAATACAACAAATGTTTGAAAGCCTTTTATAAGTAATGTGCTATGCTAAATGATGGAAAAAGAAAGCTAAGATTAAATCCCTAACTTCAAGGAGCTTCCGTTTTTGGAAGGACACAAACATGAAAAAAGGTAATTTCAGTGTATTAAGTGGTATTACAGAAATATGTATAGGGTCTTATGGAATTATACAAGTAAGGCATTGGGACTATGGATGGATGGGTATTTAATCATTCTTTTGCCTTTTTGACCAATGTTTAACACCTATAAAACAGGCTAAAATGGTGTCTGTCTGCATGGCTTAAAAAAATGATGCCTTTTCCTCACACAAAGGATCTTCAAATTCTTTTGCTCGAGACACTGTCTATGACATGGCATTTTCTATGAAACATATTGTTTCATTTTGTTAAACACACTACTTTACCAATGACTATTTATCATCTGTTCTGTGTTTGTCTAATGAACAAAAAGTGTGAGGTGACAAAATAAACCTCAGCATAACAATAAAAAGGCAACCATGCATCATCGATTTAGCAGGGGTAAAAAAGGAACAAATGAAAAGAGCATAGAGGCTTGATTGCTTCTGAACACCAGGAAAAGACATGTGTTTCTGAACAAGTTAATAGCATCAACTGTGCCAACTAGTTGGAACCACTGAGAAAAAAAAGAAAAAGCCAGCCAGATTTTAATACAAAAAAATTATTAAGCTGTATTCAGATTCTCCAACAGTATGCAGCCAATCAAGAAGCCAACAAAGCAGCCGTAAGATTTCAAATGTGTCCATACACAGTAATTTCTCCTACCACTATTACTAATTCAACCAAGAGAAATATATCTAGAGCTACTCATGGAACCATGGTATGTTGTGATGGCCATTTGGGCATTTGGGCTGCCATAAAAAAACACTACAGACTAGGAGGCATACACGGAAATTTACTTCTTACAGTTCCAGAGGCTGGGAAGTCCAAAATCAAGATGCCATTGAGGAAGGTTTCATTCTGAGGACTTTTCTGGGTTTGTAGATGGCTGCCATCTTACTCTGTGCTCACATGGCCCCTTACTCTGTGCTCACATGCCATCTTACTCTGTGCTCACATGGCCCCTTCTTTGTGTACTGGGGTGTGCGGCAAGCTCTCCAGTATGTCTTTTTATAATGATATAGTCCTATCAGATCAGGGCCTTCCTCTTTTAAACTCATTTAACTTTATTTCCTTATAGGCCCATTTACAAATATAGCCAGCCACATTGCAT
Organism: Anoura caudifer; assembly: GCA_004027475.1. Lineage (NCBI taxonomy): Eukaryota > Metazoa > Chordata > Mammalia > Chiroptera > Phyllostomidae > Anoura > Anoura caudifer. Next base: position 8,084 of record PVKU01014210.1, read on the forward strand.
GTTAGAGCTTCAACGTGTGAATTTTGGGGGATACAAACATTGGGTCCATAACAACTCACAGAAGAAGGAGAGGTGGGCTGGAGGTAGAGGTGAAGAATGCAAACCATCAGGTGAAGACACATTTTACAATACTGAAACATGGCTGAGAAGCATTTGTGTCAAATAATAATTATATATGGAAGAAAATATATGACAAGTGCCTTCATTAAAAGGCAGGGGTTACTTTATTAGTATTCACTCTTTGTACTTATTGGTTCATGGCAAAAGTGGAAAGAAAAAACTGAGGCAAGGACAAAGAAGATGCTAGTGGCTGTTATGCTTGTTTTGTGTTTTTACAACACTGTACACATACTACACATCTTTCACTATGCTTACATAATACCAGGTTATAGAAGAAAGACCTTACATGTTTGCAGCCAGATTATATATATTTACCATAGAAAGATCTATATTCTGTTCCTAAGACTATGAAATGTTATTTTATGTTTTGAAGGAAGCAAGTAATAAACAAGCTAGAAATATATTTTGATTGTCTTAGAATTCATAATTAATATTGATGATTTATGTTCTCAAACTCTTTTGATAATAAACAGTCTGGTTAAGGCAACTACATCCACATGAAAGATATGTTTCCTATTTAAAATAACATCTAAATTTTGTTCTAGTATGATTAACATAAATGTAAATGATCCTGTTTTAATTTTAGTATATTTGTATTTAAACTTTTTAAATTAATTGGATCTATCAGAAATTTAAGATTTCTTTGTGCTTATTTGATTTTACTTTACTGTTTGTACTTACCTTTGAAAACATTAAAAGCAGTATGTATTTTGATTTTGCTTTTTACTGTATGTACTTTACTTTGTAAGATAAATGTTGAACTATTACTTAAAAAACTTGGTAAAATAACCAAGATGATATCAATATTTAACTAAGCCATTCTTAGGAAAAGTTACTTAAGTAAATTCCAGAATAGTCCCTGGAGATAATCCACTAAACTGTTAATGCCATGACTCTAGAAATTTAGAGCCATATTTAATCATAATCCAAAATTGTGAACATGAGCCATGACCACAGCTTGGTCAGAGCTTAACTCTGCAGAAGAATGAATAGGCTCTGGTTTTTACAGGATATTATCTAAGCATGAGAAGCAAAAACCATAGGTGTATGTCATATGATTTTTTTGGTTCATCTAATGGAAATTGGGGCTTTCCGTGTTAAAAGTGAGAAAGTCCTAGGCAAACCAGGTTGAGTTGGAAACCTCAACCAACTGTCCTCGCCTGTTCTTCTACGTGGAAAATGAATATAATGTCTAGGGATATAACTTTCATTTTGAAGCTATAAGGACAAAAGCTTTATGCAGATAGAAGTGCAAATAGACAGGGAAAAACCTAGTTTCTAATGTCCTGCCTGACCTCCTGTGTCGGCTTTCAACTGACTACCTCTAAATTTTATATTAGGAAAGAAAACCTACCTGATTTTTTTCAAGTCACTGTAATAGTACTTCCTATTGAATGCAGTGAAATGCATTCTGAACTCATGGACACATCTAGTTGAATATAGAGATTCAGAGAATCTTTTTGGAAAAGATGATAATTAAGCTGAGAGTCATGAGCAACATGTAAAAATTAATAAGGCAGAAATAAAAAGGACTTGGGCTTAAGGTAAAGCCACAGTAGGCACTTCATGGCCTAAAACTCCAATAGAAGACCAGTAGTCTCTCTGACATGAAGAACCAGAGGACAAGGTCCAGGACAGCCACAGCTACAGGAAGGTAATCATGTGTGTGAGGGAGGGGGAGTGTGTAATTCAACAAAGGGGAAATCCAGAAACTATTAAAAGGCAGCTAGAGAAAAATGACCTATAAACACAGGGAACAAATGATTGGACAACTGCTCATGCCTTCTTACAAACAATGGAGACCAGAAGATAATGAAACAAAACTGTTTAAAAATAAATTTATTGAGATATAATTCATATATCATATAATTCACTCACTTAGATGTACAATTCACTGGTTTTAATATATCCAAAACTTGTGCAACAACTACCAACACAAAATCTTTAAAGTGCTGAAAGGAAAAACCTATCAACCCAGAGTGACACACTAAGTGAAAACATCCTTTAAAACTAAAGGTAAAATAAAGAAATTTTCAGATAAGGGAAGATAATTCCTTGTCAGATAACCTACATTATAAGAAATTCTCAAGGAGGCTCTCAGAGTGATGACAAATAGTGTTAGATGGAAGCTTGGAACTTGAAAAAATAAATAGAATCTGAAATTGTAAATATATTGGTAAATATAAAAGATTAGATCTTCTCTTACTTAATAAAACAAGTGACTGTTTTAAAAATATTATACCATTGCATGGTAGGGTTTAATTTTATACATGTCATAATGGTGACTACAATATAAAAAATGGAGATTTGCAATAAATCAGTCTATACAGGCACAAGGTTTTTACATTTTAATTAAATAATGCTGACTCTAACCATGCTGTTAAGTGTTTACTGTGTATATTTAGAGGTATAGCTAAAAAGTCAGAAGATATTAAAGTGGAATTCTAAAAAAATTCAAGTAGTCCAAAAGAAGGTAGTAAAGGAGGACCAAAGGGATCAAAACAGAGGGGGAAAGCAAAAATAAAATTAAATCTAATCATATAAACAAGTATAATAATGTTAGTGAACTCAATGCTCCAAATAAAAATTACAGATAATCATAAAGGATTGACCAAGAAAGGCCCAAATACATGCTATCTACAAGAAAAAACTTTTATTTTTTATTTTTTAAAGATTTTATTTATTTATTTTTAGAGAGAGGGGAAAGGAAGGAGAAAGAGAGGAAGAGAAACACTGATCTGTGGTTGCCTCTTGTGCACCCCCTAACAGGGACCTGGCCTGCAACCCAAGCCTGTGTCCTAACTGGGAATTGAACTGGCAACACTTTGGTTCCCAGGCCCACACTCAATCCACTGAACTACACCAGCAGGGCAAGAATACACTTTTAAATACAGACACAAATAGATGGAAAGTAAATGGATAGAAAAGATATACTAATGCAAACAAGTGTAAGAAAGCTGGGCAGTGGCGGGGAGGCATACAATAACATAAAATAAGACTTCAAGACAACCAGAGATAAAAAAAGGAGCATTTCATAAAGATGAAAGTTTACTCATGAGAGAAATAAGAGTCATAAATATGAATATACCTAATAATATCATTTTAAAATATATGAAACATAAGCACCTCTATGTTTATTGCAGCATTATTTACAATCGCCAAGATGTGGAAGCAGTACAAGTGTCCATCATTAGATGAGTGGATAAAACAGCTATATGAGACATTTACCCAATGGAATTCTACTCAGCCATAAAAAAAGAAAATTTTACCCTTTGCAACGGTATGGATGAACCCGGAAAATATTATACTAAGTGAAATGAGCCAGTCAGAGAAAGACAAATACCGTATGATTTCACTCATATGTGAAATCTAACAAACTGAACAAGCAAAACAGAGCCAGGCTCATAGATGGAGAACATCTGACAGCTAGTGGAGGGCTGGGGCAGGGGGTGGTTGTTAGGGGTGGAGGGATTGAAGAAAAAGGAAAGAGGACTCAAGGACATGGACAACAGTGTAGTGACTACTGCAGGGGAGGGAGTGTAAGAGACTAAATGGTAATGGAAAAATATAACAAAGATTAAATAAAATAAAAAATAAAATATATGGAACTAAAATTGACAGATTTAAAGGGAGGCATAGACAATTTCACTCTATGATATCATAGAGATATCAATAGCAGTCTCTCAGCAGTTGATAGATAATCTAGGCAAAATTCAGTGAAGACATAAGTGATATGAATGGCACTGTCAATAAGTCCACCTGGGCTTAAATGATACTCCCAGTAACTACAGAATACACATTATTTTCAAGTGTACATCGTATGTTCACCAATAAAGGACATTATTCATAAAAAGTATGTTTTCTTGCTACAGTGGAATTTTAAAAAATCAGTAACTGTAAGAGAGCTGAGAATGTACTGAATAGAGATTAGAAAGATAGGGGAAGGCAAGTAGGACAGACTGCAAAGATAGTAGTGTTGAAACTTATGATCAAATACTGTAACATGGAATTATTATTTATCAAAATAACGTAAGACAAAAGAATTATTTTAAGAGCCCAAATGCCAGTTTTGGGTAATAATCAAAGCCCACAAAGGATATCTATGTGTGAAGATTCTTAAATTAAATATGGGGGAAGAAGAAACAAATTATTAAATAGACTATTTAGCACTTAGGGTAAAAATGAACATTTCTAGGACAGGTCAACAGTGGCCATTCCATTCAGAAACCCTTCTGTTTATATTGAGAAAAACGAGCTTTACAACTCCAGTGCTTATTCAGTTTGGGGAACCCAGAGTGCACCAGTTCAACTCTTTGTATTGTAGTTTCCTGTTTATTCTTAATAAACTTGGCCATGGCTGTTCGCAGAATTAAGAAATTAACAATCTGAAACCATTTGGGGTTATTTGAGAAGACAGTGTTCATTTAGGTTTTAGGTCCTTAGAGTGGGAGTGCTACCTGATGTTCAGTGGTTATACTGCACACTTTTCTTCTAGAGCACAAGTTTGTGAATACAATTCTTATTTGACCACAGTCTATTCTATCTGGTGGTACATAAAGCTAACATTTATTTAGAGATGTCTAAAAGGGGCAAACCTAGAAATTAGAGGCACAAACTTCAATTATCTGGCTGACAGCTGAGTTATACTTTCATAGCTGAGCAAATAACTAGTGGTTAAATTCTCATATCTAGAGTGAGTACCACTCCACGTGTCCCTCTCTCTCCAGGCATCCTTGTTGGCCAATTCTTGACCAAGGCTACAGAATATACAATCCTGATCCAATAAATGGTGGCACTGTGGAGGCACAGTGCTGTGCATAGAAATAAAGCAAAGTTTTCATTTCTTATTTGGAAAACTTATTTAATTGTAAAAAGGTAAGAGTGCTTTGAAAATGTTTATTGATTCCTTAATGTACCACCATATTTGGATGAAGTATATTCTTAAAACAGATTTAAGCAATTTGTCCAAAAACCTGTCAGAATTATCTGACAAGATCAAAACTTTTTTCCAATGTTTTCATAACACCATATTTCTTGAACATGTTGAATTTTACAGTTGTTTTTGTGATTATTTGAATGACATTTTCTTCCCTACCAGACTTTAAATTATAAGGGCAGAAGGTGTGTTTATTTTGCTAACAATTATATTTCTAGCACTTAGCATAGTGACTGGGACAAGGTATATATTCAACAAATATTTTAATAGGAAAAATAATAATCAAGTAACAGTCTTTCAGCCCCATCCATATTTCCTCATCCATTAATATAGATAATAAAACACCATTAGCTGGTTTAAAAAGATTAGGTAACATACATTAATGTTCCTTATGAACAGCAAATTTCTTTGCAAATCTTATGCTGTTTTATTATTTCTGCGATACTTATTCCCCTTACCTCTCTCAGTGTTTACCAAGAGTTCTTACCATTTCATTCCTTTCTCTACCTTCTCTCTTCTTCCTTTGCTCTGTCCCCTTCTCTGTGTCCTTTTTTTCTCCCTGAGTGGAAGGTATCATTACCTTCCTGAAATGGAGGATGATTACAGTGATGATAATGTCAACCACCACCACCACAGCTAAGAATCTAGGATTCTGTAGTATTTCATCAGGATAAGGGTGAGGGTATTAAAAACAAAAGTACATGTGGTTGTCCTGGCCAATGCGGATCAACTGGTTGGAGCATCACCCATAACCAAAAGGTTGTAGGTTCAGTTCCCGGTCAGGGCACATGCCTGGGTTGTGGGTTCAATCCCTGGTCCAGGTGAGTACGATCCCCAGTATGGGTGCGTATAGGAGGCAACTGATTGATGCTTCTCTCTCACATTGATGTTCTTGCTCCCTCTTTCTCTCTCTCTAAAAATCAATTAAAAAAATATGCTCAGATGAGGATAAAAAATAAAATTAAAAAATTTTTCACATGGTCATGGTTCCCCAAATCTGTAGAAATATATATGTATATATATTTTTGTCTTTGGAAGTTTCTCTACATTCTATGGTATTATTTAATACTCACACATTTGTCTTTTTGAAAAATAATAAAAGAAAGAAAATTGTAATAATGTTGATGTCTCACCATTTCACCCATCAGAAACAACAGAAAGATGAGGCTGTTTTATACCCTTGTCTCTCTTCCTTTCCACTATGTACTACTGTATAACACTTAAGTTTATTCCAGTTAAGGACTATCTTACTGGCTCAAACCCAAAGTCCTTGCAGTGTGTCTTTGGTTCCGTGTTATGGCTATTTTCTCAATCTTCACGTATCTGTAGCTAGTTGGATGGTAAAGTGAACACTTATTGATCTAATACTTTCTTGCAGGATTTAAATCAGGCTTAAACATAGGTTAAAGACTTACAGAAGACAACATCTTGTTGTTTTACGTAGGAGACCGTTCTGCATGGTTTGGGCCCAGCTCCCACTTGGAGATGCACAGGACCCATGCCCACGGATAGATTCTCTTGTGGGGAATCAGGCCTACAATGTACCTAGGCTACTTTGAGCTTGCTTTTGCTAAAAACTCCTTCACCCTGAATTGCAGCAAACATTTACTGCAAAGTAACTTCCTAAAACCCATGCTAAAACTCCCCAGTATGGAGTGTAACCAGTTCAACCACTTTTCCCTTCTTCATTTGCAAATATCCTTCTACTATGATGTGATTAGTGGCACTGGCTCCTTTGTTGTCTGTAAAAGGTAACCCCCTAAAGGGAACCTGTGCATAGTAAATGAGGACCATAATGTAATGTGCCAAGAAACCCCCAAAATGCCTGTCATGGCAAGGGCCAAGGTTTTTGCTCCCCTTGAGAGAAAAGCCATGCTGTCCCTTTTCCTCCACCGGACTCAGTAGTCGGTGTGAATGTCTCATTTCATCCATAATGCTGCAGACACTGCAGGCCAGTGTCTGCATCAGTTTTAGCCTGTGTATTCCAAGTTATCTATTGCTATATTACAAGCTGCTCTCAAATTACTGACTTAAAACAACAATCATTATATCTGCTCAAGAATTTGGGTAGAGTTCATTTGAATAGTTCTTCTTTACCATGTGACTTCAGTTAGGGTCATTCCCTTGGCTGCATTCAGCTGATGGATCAGTCGCAAGTTCTGTTCAATTGTGGTAGTTTTTAACTGTGGCTTGAATGTCTAAGATGGTTTCATTAACATATCTGTTAGCTCGATTGAGACAAAGAGAACAATTAAGGGATGGATGGGCATTGCTTTTTTCTGTGGTCTCTCCATCTCTCCAACAGAGTAGCTGGATCTCTTTACATGGTAGTTCTGGACTCTAAGAAGGAAGAAGCAGACACTCTCTCAAGGTCCAGCATTGGAAGCTACACAGCCTCGCTTTCATCACATTGTTTGCCAAAGCCAGTCACAGGGCCAGCCCAGAATCAAGCAGCAGAGAAAGAGACTTCACTTCTTGATGGGTGAGTGGTGAGGCCTCTTTACAAAAGAACGTATGGAATGGGAGATGTAGTCCTGACCATCTTTGGAAACAATATCTACCATACTTGGGTACATTTCCTATTAAGTAGTTTTATTCTAACAATTTTGGAATTAGTGTCTTCAAAAAGAAATGAATATAGCAGTATACAAAAGAGAGAATTCTTGACTTTATGGCCTAGTCAGAGAGACAAACAAGTAAAGTGTATAGGAAAGATGTCAGATGATTAGCAGTTAGGAAATTAAGTGTTATAGTCAAAATGGGTAATATTGGAAGAGTTTAACAAAAGTCAGTAATTAATATAGTTAATAGAAAAAAAGAGAAAGGAATCTTAGAAGTTGTCTAGGCTAACATGTCAACCAATCAATAATCATATATATACATACCAGGCAGACTGTTAACTTTCTATGCCCAAACACTTACTGTGATAAGGAATGCAGCATTTTAAGAGGTTCCTATTTGGACTACTTTAATTTCCTCTAGTTTTCTTAATCAGGATTTAAACAGGATATTCAAATTGCATTTGGTTGATGAGTCTTTCAGATATGTTTTACTGAATGACAAAAATATTTTAATTATTATTATTTGCCATTTATTTGCTAAAAAAATTGCTCATTTATCTTATAGAAATCCCCCCATTCTGGAATGGATACACCTTTCATGGATATTCATTTATATTTCTTCTTCCTGATTGACCCAAAGTATCAAAGGGTGCTTACTAACACAGGTAGAGGAAATGAGGAATCATCTAGTGGGAAAGGTATGTAGTTGAAAATCGGATATCTGGGTCCAAATCATAATTCTACAAACTCAGTAACAGTGTGACCAAGAGAAAATTACTTAGTTTCTTGGTGCCTGGGTTTCTTCTCTGTAAGAAGAAGGTAAACAACACAGATTTTACTAATCTTGTAAAGATTAAATTTAAATGTTATAAAACACATAGCAGGATACCTTGAAACATATGTTCTATGTACCTGAAAAGTACTGGTCACGATTATTTTTTATTGCATAATTTCAGTTAAGAGTAAGCAATATTAAGATTTAGTGAAAGGAGTTTAGTAACTGCATTAAATTCTTAAACTCCAGGCTATATAGTATATAATCACTAATTCAACTGGCATGTAGTGGGTTGTGCACTGGGTTGTCTTCACAAATTATTGTAGGAAAGTTGTAAATGTTCTGTTTTCAGCAATTTGTTTTCCTTCCTTTCTTTCACAAACCATTAAAAAACACTTGGAACATTTGAGGAGACAGATGAGAAGAAGATGCTCTTAAAAGTGACTACAGATAAGGCTCAGGGAATTTGGCTCCTGTCCAGTGTTTTACATTAGTTAAATGTAAATAAAATGTAAATATTCCCATTCAGCTTTCTCCAATGAGACTTAAATCTCTTCTAGTAATAATGTCTTATATGCCTGCTATCCTTAATTTTTCTAATTAAGAGAAAATTATAAATAAAAATAAAAAACATTAATTTCTCTAATTCAGTTGCTATTAATATCACCATAAAGGGCCAGGTATTCAATCCCTGAATCTAAGTCAGCTGGTCATAACCCAGCCCTATGTGTTTCAAAATATAATTATGTTTGCCAAGTTAAGTTTACCTGTAAATCTTCCCAGGTGTCCAAAGGTCTACATGATGCTCATAAGTTGTTAAGAATTGCAATGCAAAATTAAGCTTAGCATCTTTTTAGACTTTATTTTTATTTATTTCATTTAAAATTATGCACTGCAGAACTGGCAATAAGCCAAAACATCTTTCATAATTCTGACAAAATCATTATGTTTTACTAATTTGCTCTTTAGTTGGCACTTCCTTGATTGATCATAGAAGATAAAATAAATTTTTCTTAAATAAAATTTATTCTATAACAATAAACTTTTCAGAGACCTTATCATTACTATTTTTTCATAATTAAAAATTTTTAAGAAATCTGTAATGCTCTAAAACTGGGTCCATTGAAAGAATTAGCTCCTACAAAGAAAATTTCTCATGTAAGAAAACAATATTTGGCAAGGTCAAAATGCATAATTTCCAGCAGGTTTTTTGAGGTATAATCAACATAAAATAAATGTACATACTTGAAGAATACAATTTTAAAAATTTTAATGTGACTTAGAGAGAGAAGAGATGAGAGAGAGATATCAATTTTTTCCACTTTTTAACTTATTGGTTTATTCTTGTATGTGCCCAGACCAGGGATCAAACCTGCAACCTTGTTGGATCAGGATCATGCTCTAACCAACTGAGCTACCTGGCCAGGCCCAATTTTACACATTTTGACATATAATATATTAAATCAAATAGTAATCAATCAAAATAGTAATTGTTTCCAATAGTTTTCTCATGCTCCTTTGTAGTTCCTCCCTTCTACTCCTCTCCCCACACTCCCGCTGCTGCTTTATCCCTTGGCCATCACTGATTTGCTTTCTGTCCCTATAAATTTGGCTGTAATATAAATGCATTATAGCCATGAAATCAGTAGGTACTCTTGTACTGTTTTTTTTTTCACTCAGCATAATTATTTTGAGACTCACCCATGTTGTTATACACCACAGTTTCTTTTTCTAATAGTCTATTCATGAATATTTGGGTTATTTTCAGTTTGGGCTATTACAAATAATGTTGCTGTGAACATCTGTCACAAGTCTTTCTATGATCAATCCTTTTATCCCCCTTAGGTAAACAGGAGTAGGGTGGCTGAATCATATGGTACATGAATGGTTAAGTTTCAAAAAGAAAAAAAAAAAAAACCCTGCTCTGTTTTTCAGAATGATTGTACCATTTTATATTCCCATCATCAGTGTTTTCAGAGTTCCAGTACGTCCATATACTTTTTAAAAACACTTAGCACAATTCGTTTTTAAAAAAAATTTTAGCTATTCTTACAGGTGTGTAGTGGTAACTCATAGTGGTTTGAATTTGCATTTACCTAATTTAAAATGTTGAGCATCTTTTAAAGTGCTTATTAATATTTGTATATATTTTTGAGTTGTTGGCTTCCTCGCTATTGAGCTTTGAGAGTTATTTGTAAATGCTGACTACAAGTCATGTACCAGGCATATGCATTTTAAGTATCTCCCGCCCAACCCCCCAGTCTGTGGCTTTCTTTCCATTTACCTAAAAGTGCCTTTTGCAGAGCTGAAGTTTTACATTCTGATAAAACTCTACTTTTATGGATTGTGCTTTGGTGTCATCTTGAAAAACTGTTTGCCTAACATGAGATCACAAAGATTTTCTTGTAGAAGTTTTATAGTTTTAGATTTTACATTTATATTTATGGCCCCCTTTGATTTAATTTTTGTATACAGTGCAAGGTATAGATTGAAGTTCCTTTGTGGGGAGTAGATATAAACTTCTAATTGTCCAGCACCCTTTGTTAAAAAGACTATATTTCTCCACTGAATTACCTTTGAACCATAATCTAAAATTAGTTCTCTAAATATATGTCTCAGTTTCTATTGAAAAATGAGACAGTTGCTTCCAGTCAATCTTTTAGCTCATAAATTTTCTGATTTCCCATTTGGTCCTCTTTTCCCTATGTAAACACAAGTTATTTCAGTTGCTGTCCTTAGTTGTGATACAATGATGGATATTTTTTCTGGTTAGGAAAAGAATGACAAGGATGCAACAATTTATTTATTGTGCACTTCAATTCTTTCCCCTTTAGGTATTGTTCGTTGTTTTATTTTATTATTTATATTTATAAATGTAACAATTTGGTAATTGTTGTGCCTATGTATATGATTATAACTAAAGCATTGGGTGCATTATTCTATGAGTGAGACACAAACTGATCCATCAAAAGCCCTCTTGTACACAGGTGACATCTCTTCAGAAAAATCAGAATGACATGGCAGGAGGGCACACATTGCACAAAACCTTTTTACATGAACTAGCCATGCAGAAAAGGACAAAAACATGCACAGAACAGAAAGTCTGCAGACAGAGAAAAAGGAAGGAAGGTGCAAAAAAAAAAAAAAAAGCCAGAGTCAATAAGGGGGCATAAATAGGATTGTGCTTGTTCCTAGAGTCTGGTACCATACAGTATCTACTCCTAGAAAATCAGCAGTCCCTGGTATCACATGTAAATATAGTCAATCTTTCACAAAACAATGACAAGATCATGGGGTTCCTGCAAGACACCACTCAGGGTACTCATGTGTGCATGCACATACAGTGCATGCATGCACCCCAGGTTGCGTTTCTAAAACAAACATTTAGCTTCAACTTACAAGAAAGCTGTTAAGTCATCTAAAATAAAATTCTAATTATGACACTGAATTGATAGTTAACTCTTTTTTCAGGGCCTTTACCATATCACTATCCTTATTCACATTAAAAAAAATTTTGTCCTTACATTCAAATGTCTACTTGATGATGAATAAAGAAATAATTATTTATAAATAAAGGACTAATTATGATAATTAAAGACAACCCTACAGATGAAACAAAGTAAATAATTTCTTTAATTATGATTGTATCTACTAAACACCTAGTGGAAGAGAAGAGACTCCATATAAATAATATAACTAAACACTTCCCTAAGTTATCCATGAGTCATACCAGCTATACCTATAAATTCAGCCCCAAAATAATTGTGGTTTTTCTTACCTATGCTTTTCATTATCCAAGGTATTTTTTCTCCTTAGCACAAAAAGGTGAGAGCTAGTGTCAGAATAAAAAATCTTGGGTAATCATTACAAACCAATAATGATAATCAGTTGGCCTATTATTTTTATACCTAAACTTGGTCAGGTGATTGCTATGTAATTGAAATAACAATGTATGAGACCTGTGTTTAGTACAACTTGGTGAATAAGTGTCACTAATTTGTACTAAGTTTTCCTCCTATGGAAACCCAGGAAGCTAGATATACTCAAGACATACTAATAATCATAATCTCTAAATAAGAAAATAAAAACAAATTTTAGGTGCAGCCAATGGATTTCTTAATAACCTAGAACAAAAGTAAATAGCACATTGCCATTGTCATTAGTATTTCATAAAAACACCACTAAACTGTCCTTTGCTATGTGTGTGGGCATGTAATGTTTTTAAACTTTGGTTACATCTAAAACCTCAAATTAAATTGTTCTCACCCATAATTACTTCTGAGTCACTAGATAATAGAGAAATGTGAAAAAATAAGGACAACTCCATTGGGATCCTGTATATTTAATTATACAATAACTATTAAATAAAGATTCACAGTTCTTAAACCATATTTAAAAATATTAACATTATACACTTTAGAAGAAGTCAACTCTTTTGGGTTTTGATCCCAAGTAGGTCATCCTAAGGGCTTTGTCTACATATGACCAAACCACCACCTGCTCCCATAAGATGCCATTTAGTTGGCTCTCTTAAATGATCCAAGTAGGTCAGTGCACAATTGATTTGTATGCAGCCCATTCAGATAGATTAATAAATTTTCCAGTTCGATTATGCTTGTCTATTTTCCAACTGTAACAGTTCATGTAACATGTGCATAATTAAAAATTGAGAAATAGTACTTTGGGGCACACTTGCCCCAAAGTTTTAATTTTTCCATAGAATGAATATATGAGCTACCTTAGATGTTAACAAAACAGAGTCTTGACTAAAAGTATGTAAGAGCCCCTGGCTGGTGTAGCTCAGTGGATTGAGCACAGGCTGCGAATCAAGGGGTCACTGGTTCCATTCCCAGTCAGGGCACATGCCTGGGTTGCAGGCCAGGTCCCCAGTGGGGGTCATGTGAGAGCAACCACACATTGGTTTCTCTCCCTCTCTTTCTCCCTCCTTTTCCCTCTCTCTAAAAATAAATAAATATAATTTAAAAAACTAAAACAAAAACCCTGTTCTTAAAAAAAAGTGTGTAAGAAATGACAGACCTGACTTCCTGTTGTTTTGGGTTTAGAAAACCCATCCTTTGTATATGGAGAGAATAGTTACAAGTATTGACATTATACTATCATGTACCAGGTAATTTTCTGTGTGACTACACTCATTACATTTATTATTGCACAACAACTATATGGAATGGATCCAATTATTATCCCCATTTTATAGACGTGGAAACTTAGGCACAAAGAGGCTATGTGTAACTTGCTCAAAGTCTCACAGCAGAAATTGGCAGAGCTGGAATTGGAATCCTAACAGTCTGACTTTAGAGCCTTTGCCCTGAGCAATTAGACAACCATGCGTCTCCTTCCTTTCGACTCCTTCTTGTACTCTCCCTATTGCAAAGTTTAAGCTTCACTTTGGTTTCTAGAGAGACTTTTCACCACTGCTATCCCTTTTTCAATGTGTTGCCTTGCACACAGGCTCTAGTGGGGATAGGCTAGAAAACAGTTGAGTTGAAAAGAAATAAGCTCTGTAAAGAAAAATGATTTTTATGAATTAATATAAAGATATAATTAAAATTTCAAATAGGTGAAATAACAAATGTTTCAGGAAATCAAAAATTGAAGTTGATGATTAGTTTCTTCAAATAAGAGGAAACACCATCACACTGGATTTGAAGGAAAATAAAATAGGCACTTTAATGATGAGATCTCTGAGATGGCACAGAAGGCTTCTCTAAGCAACATGTATCTCTAATAATACCAACTACTGGCAACTTACGTTTTAACTATATTTCTGAAATCCTACATATAGCAGTTCAAATGATAGCACTACGGTAAGTATGAGCACTGAAGCAGAGTCTGTCAGCTTTGTAGTGACGTGCTAATGAAAGTTTAACAGTCAGCTGGGAGGGAGCAGAGGGATCCCTGATTTGTAACCTTAGTTAGCTGATATCTGTGGAATAAATGCTGCTACTTTGACCAATTTCAACTATCAAGTCAGTGTCACTGAACACAAAGTTTAGAAGAGATGTGCAACAGTATACTCTTCTTTGGTTTTTCCTCTATACAAATAAAATAAATGTCTGTAACTTTAAGAACAGAGATAATAGTAAAATGTAGCAAAATAATGTGTTTTGATTATTTATAACCTTTGTTTATAAATTATTTGTATTTTTATATAATTTAATTTTTGTTAATTAAATTTATTGGGGTGACACTGGTTAATAAAATTATATAGGTTTCAAGTGTACAATGCTCTGGTACATCATCAGTATATTGCATTATGTGCCCACCACCCAAAGCCAGATTTTCTCATGTCACCATAAATTTGACCGCCTTTATCTTTTATCCTCTACCCACCCCCTCCTTTCTTCTGGTAACCACCATACCGTTATCCGCATGTATGGGTTTTTGTTTATTGCTTTGCTTATTTGTTGCTTTCAGTTTTATATTCCACATAAGAGTGAAATCATATGGTTCTTGACTTTTTCTGCCTGACTTGTTTCGCTTAGCGTGATGTTTTGAAAATATTCACAAAGATATATGTAACCCTATGTTCATTGTAGCATTATTCACAGTGGGCAAGACAATGGAAACAACAGAAATGTCCTTCAATAGATGATTTGATATAAACTTTAATTTTTAATAGTAGCTGTATTTAACAAACCAGCTTACCAAATTTCTGAAAATTTAATAATCATGTCTTGTGAGCTGATATAAACTACTGAAACAATCTGCCACCAAAAAATGTTTAAATGACTTTGTTGGACAAAATGTCAAAAAAATAAAAGTCCATTACATTTCTCAGGCCTACTATCAAGTAACTAAATTCAGAGGTGGGACAAAACTAGGTTTAGGGTTGTGAGCATGTGAAATACAGAATTTACTCTTGTATTATTATTTATTAATTATTGTATTATTTTCCATATGAATAATTATAAACCTAGTTTTGCCCACCCTTGAAGAGGACACATAATCCCATTATCTTGCTCTGGAGTGCAAAAGCAAATTCTATACTTTAATCAATCACTAAGAAGGCAAACATGTTTATTACAAATATTTTCCTGACCAAGAACATTCCATATAGAAGATGCTGCCTGGTAGCAAACTATTTTCCAGAATTGCCTTAACTAAAACAACTCATTGTTTAGAAATTCTATAACCACTAAAACGGAATACAGATTCACTGTGACAGACTAAATAACTGTCTGAAAACACACCTATGATTCTAAATGAGCTGAAGAAGCAGAAAGCCTGAACAGACCAATAACCGGTGACAAAACTGAAGCAGTAATCAAAAAACTCCCAATACACAAAAGCCCTGGACTGCACAGTTTCACAGGAGAATTTTACAAAAAGCATTTAAGGAAGAGCTAACCCCTATCCTTCACAGACTATTCCAAAAAATCCAAGAAGATGGAAGACTCCCAAACTCTTTTTGTGAAGGAAGCATCATCCTAATCCCAACCCAAATAAAGACATAAGAAAGAAACAAAACTACAGGTCAATATCGCTGATGAACATACATGCTAAAGTCCTCAACAAAATATTTGCAAACTGCATCCAGCAATACATTAAAAAAATCATACACCATGATCAAGTGGGATTCATCCCAGGGATGCAAGGATGGTACAATTTTCGCAAATCAATAAACATAACACATCACATAAACAAAAAAGGAAAGACAAAAATCACATGATCGTATCAATAGATGCAGAAAAAGCATTTAATAAGGTATAGCACCCATTTATGATAAAAACTCTCAGCAAAATGGGAATAGAGGGAGTGTTCCTCAACATAATAAAGGCCATATACGAGAAACCTACAGCCAACATCATATTCAATGGGCAAAAACTAAAAGCTTTCC
>PVKU01014211.1:9479-24432 GCA_004027475.1 Anoura caudifer
GCTGGAAAGAAGTATTCCAAGTCATGAAAGGCAAGGACCTACATCCAAGATTGCTCTATCCAGCAAAGCTGTCATTTAGAATGGAAGGGAAGATAAAGTGCTTCTCAGATAAGGTCAAGTTAAAGGAGTTCATCATCACCAAGCCCTTATTATATGAAATGTTAAAGGGACTTATCTAAGAAAAAGAAGATAAAAAACATGTATAGTAAAATGACAGCAAACTCACACTTAACAACCATACCTAAAATTAAAACAAACTAAGCAAACAATTAGAACAAAAACAGAACCACAGAAATGGAGATCACATGAAGGGTCAGCAACAGGGGAGTGGGAGGAGGAGAGGGGGGGAAGGTACAGAGAATAAATAGCACAGACAGTGGGTATAAAATAGACAGGGGGAGGGCAAGAATAGTGTGGGAAATGTAGAAGCTAAAGAACTTATGACACATGGACATGAACTAAAGTGGGGGAATGTGGGTGGGAGGGGGTGTGCAGGGTGGAGGGGAATGAAGGGGAGAAATGGGACAACTGTAATAGCATAATCAATAAAATATATTTAAAAAAAGATTAAAAGACACAGTATTAGAGAATCTGGAATTCAGGCAATTCCCAAATAGGACTTGTTTTTTTGGGGGGATGCCTAAACTGTACAAAAATATATACCAATATTGTGCTGTGACTTTGAAATTTTTCTACTTGTATATAAGTGTTTGGACCCCAAAACACTGGAGTAAACTAGTATCTGATTCTGTAAACAAAACAATGTCCTAAGGCATCAACCCCTGCATCCCTGTCCCCTCAGAGTTGTTAGAAATGGCTCTCAGAACAGGAATCTGAATATGACCACTCCCCAGTCAACTGAGCTTGGACAACCTACTTCTAACTCACTCATTTAATGGCATGTGCTCTTACTGCACTTGGAGATGCTGTGAAGGGATCACTTCAGAAACCAATATTCTGGAGGAAATCTCATCATGGGGGCACAGGTACTTTCATGCCTTCCAAATCCCCAGCTCTCATGGATTTTTAGACCAGTTAACTTCTTCCTCTACTCATCTGCTCAAGAAATGGAACTCCCAAGGAAAACAGGTTTCTGCTCACCTCTGGCTCAAAGGACAGACCACCTTAAATATGACAATTGTATGGTCTCTCTTCCGCTTTTTCTCCAGTTTCTTCCCAGAGGGGACAGAGCTGACCCTTCTTTCTCCCCTCCTAACACCACTATACAAGCCTCTCTCCAAACAAAAGGGACCCTCCCACCTCTCAAACCTCAATAACCAGACAAACAAGCAAGCAAAATACAACCAGAGACACTGAAGTGAAGAACAAACTGACAGTAACCGGAAAGGAGGGGAAAGAAGGATAATAGGGGATAAGAGGGGAAGGGCTGTTCAGGAACATGTATAAAGGACATATGGACAAAGCCAAAGGGTGTGGAGGACTCTGGCCAGCAGTCCGCCTGTTGTGGCTGGAGATGAGAACAAATGCACAGGCAACAGCAATCCTGTGGGGAAAAAGGGACCAGCACGGCCACTGTCTCAAGAGGAGAGAGCACCAACCCTTGCCTAGACAAGCCTTTATTGTTTCTCTTGGGTCTTATATCAGAGAAGGATTTATTATCTATTACATAGAATATTATTGTCTACATTTTAGGTACAATCAGGGAAATGAAAATAACATGCAAAGGGCAATGGCAGAGAGTTGATTAGCTCTATACTTGGGAAGATTCACACAGGGTCTGGAAATTAGCTTGAAGATAGACAATACACATTTGTTGTTTTAGACCAGACTGATGGAGTTTTAGCAAGAGCAAGCCATAACAGTCTGTATGCATTTTCTAGGTCTGATTCCCACAGGAAAACTTGGTTTGAAGGTCAGGCTCCTGCCCACCGCCTCGCTTCTGTAGGTTTTCCATACAGAGCTGAGTCACATTTGCCAGACTAAAACAAACCGGTCCCCTACAAAAGGGGGTACGTTCGAGGATGGGAGACAGGGATGGGGGGAGTGGGGGGTGGGTGGGGTGGGGTGAAAATGGAGACAATTGTACTTGAACAACAAAAATAAATAAATAAAAACCCTCAATAACCAAACTACCCAGCCGAAGTTGCTCTTCCCAAGGGAGGGAAGCCCAGAAATATTGGCTTCCCTCACCTAGTGGCAGCCTCAAAAGTCACAGCTGAGATAAAGTGCAGAAGAATGAAGAGTGCTCTGTGGTTCTCAGTGGCCCAGCTAGTCCAGGCCTTGGCTCCCTCCCACCCCATATCCACCACTCCCACATACACTGCTCTCCTTTCAGGTCAGGCTCCTGGCTGGCTTTCACTGCTCATCTAGAAACTTCATTTGCCATGAAACCGAAGATATCTGGCCCTTGACCACCCTACCCCAAACCCCACCATTCCTCTTGAGCCTCATTTCCCTGGTGTTCTGGATGCAGCCACTGCCTGAAGCATGTTTTATGTGGAACTAGAAAATCCTCAGTTCCAAATCAATAACAGGCCCCACATCCAAAAGCAATGAAGTTGATCATCTTTCCTCCTCAAATGCTGTCTAATTTTAGGTTATTAACACTGATAATCCCTGAGGGCACCTGCTGATCTCAGGCTAACTGGTTGAGGGCAGTTACCCTGAGGGAATGAACCCAGTGGGACCTGCAGGTCTCAAGTCTTAGCAATTAATCACTACTTTAGTTCACATATACCCTCTCCATCTCCATTGTCAAATGAAATTTTTGAAAATGATGAGGGAAAATTTATTTTGTAAATATTTTTTATTTTTAAGTGTATTTTATTGACTATGCTATTATAGTTGTCTCATTTTTTTCTCCCCTTTATCCCCTCCACCCTGTACCCCTTCCCACCAGCATTCTCCCCCTTAGTTCATGTCCATGGGTTAAACCTGTAAGTTCTTTGGCATCTCCATTTCCTATACTATTCTTACCCTCCCCTTCTCTATTTTGTACCTACACTTTATGCTTCTTATTTCTTGTGCCTTCCCCCCATTCTCCCCTCCTCCTCCTTGCTGACAACCCTCCATGTGATCTCCATTTCCGTGATTCTGTTCTTGTTCTAGTCATTTTCTTAGTTTTTGTTTTTGTTTTTTTAGGTTCAGTTGTTGATAGCTGTCAGATTGTTGTCATTTTATTGTTCATAGTTTTGATCTTCTTCTTTTTCTTAAATAAGTCCCTTTAACATTTCATGCAATAATGGCTTGCTGATGATGAACTCCTTTAGCTTTACCTTGTCTGGAAAGGACTTTATCTGCCCTTCCATTCTAAATGATAGCTTTGCTGTATAGAGTAATCTTGGATGTAAGTCCTTCCCTTTCATGACTTTGAATACTTCTTTCCAGCCCCCTCTTGCCTGTAAGTTTCCTTGAGAAATGGGAACTCCTTTGTAAGCAACTCTCTCCTTTTCTCTTGCTGCTTTTAAGATTCTTTCCTTATGTTTAGTCTTGGGAAATACAATTATGATGTGTCTTGGTGTGTTCCTCCTTGGGTCCAACTTCTTTGGGACTCTCTGAGCTTCCTGGACTTCCTGGAAGTCTACTTCCTTTGCCAGATTGGGGATGTTTTCTTTCATTATTTGTTCAAATAAGTTGTCAATTTCTTGCTCTTCCTCTTCTCCTCCTGGCACCCCTATGATTTGGATGTTGGGACTTTTAAAGTCACCCTAGAGGTTTCTAATCCTCTCCTCATTTTTTGAACTCATTTCATTCTGTTCCAGTTGAATATTTATTTCTTCCTTATATTCCAAATAATTGATATGAGTCCTAGTTTCCTTTCCTTCATTGTTGGTTCCATGTATACTTTGCTTTATTTTAGTTTGCATGACCTTCACTTTTTCCTCTACTTTGTGACCACACTCAACCATTTCTGTGAGTATCCTGATTACCAGTGTTTTGAACTCTGCATCAGACAGGTTGGCTGTCTCCTGGTTGCTTAGTTCTTTTTCTGGAGTTTTGATCTGTTCTTCAATTTGGGCCATATTTCTTTGTCCTGGCACACCTGTTAGGTTGTTAGGGGTGTAGCTATAGGTATTCACCAGGGTGGGGCAAATCAGGTTGTTGCTTGGTGTTGCTGTATGTGGTGGGAGTCAGAGGGGGAACAGTGCTGCTTGCTCCTCTCTCACCCCACTTACAGTCACTTTCCCCACTACCCACAACCAAATGGGGTCCTTCTGGTGCTGACTCCAGGGTGGGTGTGTTTGTGTACATTCTAGGACCCTGTGGGTCTCTCTGATGCACTCTCCTGTGAGGCTGGGAGCTCACCAACTGCCACAACCCCCACAGGTTTTTACCACCAGAGGTTTTGAGGCTTTAGTTTTCCATGTTGGAACCCTGGGTTGAGAGGTCTGTCTCGCTCCCTATTTGTTCTTCCCAGTTTATCTGCAGGTGAACATGGGACCACCTGATCTGCCACCTCACCCACCCAGTCCACCACCTTGCCATGCATCCTCTCTGCCCAGTTTCCTGTCTCTGCCTCTCATACCAGTCTGGATGAATGTTTCTTCTTTAACTCCTTGGTTATTGGACTTCTATACAGTTTGATTTTTCTGGCAGTTCTTGTTGCTTTTTGTTTTTTAAATTTGTTGTTGTACTTCTTTTTGGCCTGAAGTCCAAAATGAGGGAAAATTTAAAGAAAAGGTTTAGGTTGAACAAAGAGGAGAATTTTAGGTGTATTTATCTTTCCACACTCCTGCTCTGCTTTTGGTCTCCTGAACTAGAGTGTCCCCTCCTCCCACCCAGAAGAGACATCCTTAACACTGTTGCTTCAATGGCACACTCCTGCCCCTCTCCCAGAGCAGGAGTCACACTTGAGATGGAAACACCTCTGCCTAAGTCATGGTCACCACTGGGACACACACAATTGTGTTCATCTTGGTCCCTACCAGGCCTGGAACAAAAGCCAGCATGCCTAGTTCAGAGAAGACCAACCCTGACATAGAAACAAGTCTGCCTGACCCAGAGATCACTGCCACTGGAGCAGCATTAGTGATCCTGCCCATGGTATAGGAACCCCACTGGGCTCAGATGCCACATCACTGGATTAGGCAACCCTCCTCCATCACCCATGGAGGAAATAGACACAATCCTTATAACCTCCATCTAGTTCAGTACCCTATTACAGAAGCAGCCACTCCTGTTTCAGATAAGGCCAGAATAGGACAAAATTGTTACTGGGGAGACCTGAGTTGGGGGATCCCCTCCTCAGTTCTTGTCTTTCTCCTGAAAGATGAATTCAGGCAAAAGACAATACATATAGTGGAAATGAGTAAGTTTATTTATGAAATTCACTTGAGCACAAAACTGCAAGTGGGCATCCAGCTAGTCTGAATGCCCCAGCTATTGGGATTGTGGAGTTTTATGCTTGTAGCCAGATTCTAGGTTTTCCCTCCTCCTCCCTTCTCCAGGCCTTTGAATTAATTTACAGTTTGAAAGGCTTTCTTTCCCAGACAGTGGAAATGATACACAGAATTTCAAAGGCTGCTCTCCTTCTGTGTTATCATAGTTTCTCTTGTGATTTTCAGAACACTTGGCAATCTTATCTGACTGGGATAAGGACTTCTGGATTAATGTATGAGACATGTCTTCCTCCCCGCTCCCTGCCTTGGTTTGCTATCTATTCTACCTAACATGCCCCCTTCAAGTGACACCATCCAAATGCTTTTGGAGTGCTGAAGGTCAAAGGTCAGTTTTCTGTATCTACTTCCAGCTGATTAGGATCATAGGGCTGGTTCTGGCACAGTGTTGTTTGTTCCCTCTCTGGGCAGGTAAGGTTTAGGGTTTTGTATGGAATATGTCAACAACCTCATCCAAGGTGTTAAGGGGTATGCTTAAATATTCCAATAGTCTGGCCATTTGCAGGCAAATTGTTGCTAGCCTGAAAGACACAAACTGGACAAGTATATTAAAAATACAAGGCCCAAAAAGGAGTAAGAGAAATAGGGACATCAAAGGACCTAGAAGGAGTAGTATACAAGATTTCCATGTCCAAAAACTGGACCAGGAATTCTACCCTTGCTCAGCCTGGGCCTGGAGCTTCCTGGCCTTGTCTAAAAAGTCACAAATATGATTTTGAACTTGGCCTGTTTGGATGACCCCAAAACAGCATTCTTCCTGGAGCATGATGCAGATGCCTCCTTGGACAGAAAGAAGCTAGTATATCTAATCTACACCAATTTTGAAGAACTACAGCTGCTAAGGAATTAATTTGAGCATGGACGGTAAAAAGGGAAGCTGCAAATTCGGTGTTGAGTTAGGTGATTTCTAAAGAGAGATATGTGTATTTACATACACATTATTTGCAGAAATGGTTCCAGTAGTTCCAGTGGCAACTCCTGCCAGTGAGCTGATTCCTATTAAAATTGGAATTACAGGTACTCACTCTTAGAGACTCTGTGAGTGGCGCTCAAGGGGATGTGTATAGGGACTGTAATATCTGCAACAGATATAATGGGTAAAACATGCCCGAGGGTACAAAGCCCCATCCACTGGTAGACAGGCATTGATATACCAGATTCTCCAGATATAATAAAATCCCCCTTAAGGGGGAAGGCATCCTGATATATAACAGATGTAAGAGATGGTATGATTGTTTCCTTAGTTCCCCATCCCCCAGAAATATGGATTGGCAAAGGCTGCTGCTGTAAGGGGGCTAAAACAAGGGGTGTTACTGTGGGAAGCGTTGTTGGTTTTATCCCCCCAAAACATAACACGTCACTTGGTGTTGATAAAAGCATTTCCTTAAGGGATCAGTTGTCTATTCCTATACTTCCCCAATAGGAGTTGGCCATTAAAGCCAGGAGGGAGTAATGCAGGTGCCTTCCCAAGCAGAATCCTCCAGAATAGTAATGCCTCAGAGAAATTGATATATTTGGCAGAGATGTGAGGTGAGTGGATTGTGGGGGAGGGTCCCATAAGAGGTAGAGTATTCCATTGTCAAAAGGTATTTGAACAGTAAGTTGCAAGATGTGTTACTTAGAGACCCTACAGGGTACCCATGATCAAACCTACAGGAATGAAGGCAAAGTGGGGCTTGAATTCTGAATTTGACCCTAAAATAGGATGAGTGAGGCCCTCTTTGGTAGTGGATACAAATAAGTCTTGGTGTCCAGAAGAAGCTGAATAGTACATGAACCCCTGTGTTTGGGTCCAGAGTTGTAGAGAAGCTGGTCATGTCACCCCAGATTGGCCTGGAGCCTGCAGACATATCCAACAAGAGTCATTGTAAGTAGTACAAGTATTAGTTAGTCACTTAACTGCTGTCTGTAGGGGCTTAATAAAGAGAGAGGTATTGATTAACAGTGTTGTAATAGGGAATATCGAGGTCTCCAAAATGGGGAAAATCCTCACTAACATGGCTGGGGGAGGGGCAAGCAAAGAACAACCTTCGATAGTTGCCTGCATATCATCAACATCTGGCTAGCTTCATAGATATGTTAAGTAGCTGTGGCAGGCACTCAGAGCCAGTGAGATAGGTGTGACTCTAACCCATGATGCAGCTGGGAGGCAGTGCCTGAGCTACAGTGCTTGTGCAAGAGCAGGAAGTTGGTTTCCCTGTGTCATGGGGACAAGCTTGTCTGGACTAAGAATGACAGCCAACAAAAGCAAAAGAAGCCAGAGTACTGGAAGATGTGACCCTTTATTGGAGGAGTCAGAAATGGGGTTATGAAGGAGGAGCAGGATGAGGATTTAAACCCAAACACGGGTCAGCCATCCTCTCACTTAGCCATATGGAGGGTCTCTGCCATGCAGCTTAGAAAGGGGCAAAAAAGCAGGATGTAGCAGCCAGCCATTTGGGGTCTTGGCCATGCAGTTTGAAAGGATGCAGAAGGACCCTCACCAGCCCACCATGAGGAGGGGTCATGATGTTTTGGATTAAGAGCACAAGCCTAGCCAAGCACAGATTACTGGAAGAAGCCAGGAATGGTGAAGTGAGATGAGGGGAATGCTGAGATGCGGATTTCAGGGGTTTTTTTTTTTCCTGAAAGATGGTACCTCAGACTAGCATATTCTGAAAAGTAGCCTAATTTTACAATAGGGAGGCTGGAGTGTGTTTGTTTGTGGGCGTTACTTTTGTTGTTTCTAAAGGGAGTGGGATTTAATGGCAGAATTCCACCATTGTTCTAAATCTGTGTAACTTCATTAAATAGTTCCTTTCTTTTTCATAAGACTCTGATATTGAGAGTCACAGTTTTGGGGGGTTTTTGTTTTGGGTGTTTTTTGTTTTGTTTTGTTTTGGTTTTTTTTTTTGTTTTTTTTTTGGTGGCAGGCAGTAGAACCCAATGGTTCTGTTTCAGTGTGGGTTTAAGGTAGAATAGGGAGAAGATAGTCCATGGCACGATTTTGATCAGGAGTTCTGCCATTGTTTTAGGGTTTACAAAGGAAGTGATTTCATCCAAGAGGAAGTAAGCAAGCCCTCATGCAAAAATTTAGTATTATAAAGAAAATCCTAAGAAGGGTAACTACCCAAAAACAAAGGTGATTTTAAGGCTTATTATCAATTTTTACTTATCTTGTCTCCTGAACAACAGCTTTAAGTCTTCAACAGGTTCACAAGCCCAGTTGTGCCTTTGTTTCTAGCCTCGAGGTCTGCTGAATGATAAGTTTTTCCCTGGAATAATAAACCCAACTAGCTATTCCAGGAACTTTGACTGCCATGGTGGGGGGGGGGTGAAAGAATGACTATACAAGTTCCCTTACAGTTTGGGGCTAGTTGTACTGCTGGTGATCCCTCCTTCCAGTTCTTAGTTAAAACCTGGGATCCCAGGTCATATAATGGAATTAAGGTGGAGTCTCCAATTTCTGTTGGAATTTGGCTAGAGAGGTGACAAACTGAAGGGTCTGATCTAAGTTCTTCATCTAAGAGAATGTCTATTAATTATGAAGGGCTGGCCATAAAGAGTCTCAAAAGGGCTAAGTCCTAACAATAGACTTGGACTTATACTTAATAGGAGAAAAGAAAGCATTTGTAGCCAATTTTGATGAGTTTTCTGACATAATTTTTTGTTATTGTCCTTTTGAGCATTTGGTTTGCCCCTTCAATCTTTCCTGAGGATTGGGGTCTCCAGGCTGAATGCAAATGCCAATCGATGCCTAAGGCTCTATTAACCCTTTGGGCTATATATGAGGTGAAAGCCATTGTCACTTTGTAAGGATTGGAGGAGTCCAAATCAAGAGATTAATTCTTTTAGTAATACTTTGGCAACATCTTGTGCCCTTTCTGTTTTGGTAGGGAATGCTTCAGTCCACTCTGTGAAAGTGTCTATAAGAACTAGTAGATACTTGTATCCCTTACATAGAGGCATTTGGGTAAAATCAAGTCACTGTCTTCCCAAGGATAGGTGCCCCTTCTTTGTACTGCCTCTATTAATTGTGGGTGCCTTGAGCTTTGGGAATTATTGATAACACAAAGGGGGTAATTTTTACTTATTTGTCTGATGATTTTCTGCAATCTCTTTCCAGTAAATAGCCTTCCACATATTTGGGCTAATTTGTGCCTTCCAAAATGATAGGAGTTGGGTATGCCTTTTATAACTTTTCATTGAATTCCTCGTGGAAGAGGTAAAAGTCCATCTTTTTTATACCATCCCCATTTATCCATGTTATATCCATGCTGTCTAGCCCAATCTATTTCTTCTTTGTTGTAGTAAGGCAAATATTTCTTTAAGTTTACCATAGGAATAAGGGCTCCCATAATCATTTCCCTTTTTGTAGCAGAATTCAAAGATAAGTCTTTGCAGTATTATCTGCAAAATTGTTTACCTGGGTAATTTCATCTATTCCTTTTTGGTATCCCTTGCAGTAAATTATTGTTTATTCCTGGGGCAAGCTCACAGCCTCTAGGAGTTGTAGGATACAGGGTTCACACTTTATTGGTCCTTGTTTTGTATTTACATATCCTCTCTCCTTCCAAATAACTGCATGAGCATGTAGTGTTAAAAATACCTACTTATAATGAGTATATATATTTAGTTTCTTATTTTTCCTAATTCTAGGGCTCTTGTTAGGGCTATTTTGCTAATTGTGTTGAGGTTCCTGGAGGCAATGCTTGAGCCTCCACAATTGCATACTGGGACACTATTGCATGTCCAGTATAATGTACCCTATCCCTCATGAAACTACTTACATCTGAGAACAAGATTTCATCTGAATTTTGGAGTGGCTGTTTGTTTAGATCTGGTCTTCTGGCATAAACTTGATCTATGATTTCACAATAATTGTGTGCAATCTCCATATTTGGGGCAGACATTAAGGTTGCTTGATTTAGAACAGAGCAGGTTTCTAATTTTACCTGTGGGTTTTCTCTCAGGATAACCAGGCATTATAATATATGATTATTAGTCAGCCAGTGAGGACCTTTAATATTGAGTAATGGGACAATTTGGTGGGAGGTATATAGAGTTGTATCTTGTCCTAATGATATTTTTTATTTTTTCCCCTCAGGTTTTAGAGAGGTTGACCAGGGATCATACACTTCTGGACCTCATGTTGCACATGCCCACTCCTGGACCAGGGATGTCCCCACAACCTAGGCATGTGTCCTGACCATGAATCAAACCCACAACCTTTTGGTTACAGGATGATGCTTCAACCACTTAGCCATACTAGCCAGGGCTGTCCTAATAATATTTTAAGTACTTCTTCTAGAAGTAAAGGTGATGCTGCTATTGCCCTGAGGCAGTATGGCCAGGCTCAGGCTATGACATCTAATTCTTTTGGGAAAAAAAAAAAACCTACAGGCCTCTTCATGGGTCCTAGGGTCTGAGTAAGGACCCTTAATGCTATTTCCCGTTTTTTTATTAACATAATTTGTATAGTTGGAAGGGTTTCTCTAAATATGGCAGATTTAGGGCTGGTGCCTGCATGAAAGTTGCTCAAAGGCCCTTTGTTGCTCAAAGGCCCTTTGTTGTTACTTTTGCCAGCATAAGTTAGTTGGTCCCTATTGACTACTTTCCTTTAAGTCTTTGTGGAGGGGTCTGACCTTTTCTTCATATTCTAAAATCCACAATCTGCAATATTCTGTCAATCCTGAGAATGCTCCAAGCTGTTTCTCAGTGGTGGGCTCAGGGAGGCCTAAACTGCCCTGTATCTTAT
The DNA here is from genome assembly GCA_004027475.1 of Anoura caudifer. Lineage (NCBI taxonomy): Eukaryota > Metazoa > Chordata > Mammalia > Chiroptera > Phyllostomidae > Anoura > Anoura caudifer. Next base: position 20,574 of record PVKU01014211.1, read on the forward strand.
TTGAGGATAGCATTTTCCCCTCAGGGGTAAGGCCTACATATTCTACTTTTTGTTGTAGTATTTGAGCCTTATCCTTAGATACCTTATACCCTTGTTCGCCAGAAATTTTAGAGTCTGTATTTCATGTTTATGGCCCAGTTCCTCCATGGGGGAGCAGATAAGTAGGTCATCAACATACTGGATCACTAGGCCATCCTCCTCAAGTGGCAGGTCCCTCAAGTCCTCTGCTAATGCTTGTGCAAATAAATGAGAGCTATCCCTAAATCCTTGAGAGAGGACAGTCCAGGTTTGTTGTTGCTTCTGTTCCTGTCAATCTGTCCATTCAAAAGTGAATAGCAATCGACAGACTGGGTCCAAGGGAATGCAGAAGAAAGTATCTTTTAAATCCAGCACAAAGAACCATCAGGTTTGGGAAGGAATTTGTCCCAGGATAATATATGGGTTAGGCACCATGGGACATATAGGGATGATGGCCTCATTAACTGCCCTTAGGTTTTTGAACTAATCTGTATGTCCCATCTTTCTTCCTAACAGGTAAACTGGGAGTCTTACAGGGAGAATTACAAGCTAATAGTAATCCATGATTTTGGAACATAGTGATGATTTTCTGTAGCCCCTTTCTGGCCTCTGAATTTATGGGATATTGCCTTCTATTTAAAAAATTGGTTGGATCCTTAAATTTGATCAGAAACAGTTTGGCTCTATAAGCTCATCCTGGAATTCCTGTTGCCAAGACTTAGGAGTTAAGTTCTTGTTCCTTATCTATATTAGTTTCAATTGATCCTCTTTTAATGAATAATGCCATAATAGGAGCAAGTTCCTCAGTGTCTACAGAGAAAATTGCATGAGTCCTAACTTTACTTAAAATATATCTGCCTAACAGTGGAATAGGGCATTCTGTAATGACTAAAAATTGGTGTGCAAAAGCGGTCATTACTCCAAAACAATTTAAGGGTGGAGTAAAATATCTTGCCTAGAGCACATCATCTAGTCGTTGTATAATAGTATTATCAGAAGAGAGGGGTCCCTGATAGGAGGTCAATACAGAGAAGGTGGCTCCTGTATCTAAAAGAAAATTAGTATGCATTCTTGCCACTTCAAGGGTTACCCTTGGCTCCATCCCTTTTTTACCGATGTTCCTACTGGGAGCCAACTGGAGCACAGGGCTCCATAAGTTCAAGGCCATGGCACCCAGAAGCTCCAACCAGGGTCCCTTTGTCCCTTGGGGTAGTCCCTTCTCCAATGGCTCTTTTTCCTTCATAAGGGGCATGGCTTTTGGGGAGACCCTATCCCCAGGGAATTTCTGCTTCTAGTGTCCAGTCTTTCTGAATTTATGACATTTATCAGAGGGAATGCCCTTAGGCTTCCTTTTTGTCACCACTGCCCTAGCAGAGCAGCTATTAATTGAACCTGATTCTTCTCCTTATGTTTTTCCCCCCTAGGGCCCTCTCTTCCTCTTCTTGATCTCTATTATAGAACACTGAGGAAGCAATGCTTAGGATATTTTCTATGGGAGCCCTCAGTCCCATTCCTAACTTTTGTAATTTTCTTCTAATATCTGGGGCCAACTGAATCATGAATTTGTCTTTTAGTATTATTCTTCCTACAGCATCCTTATGATCTAAGTTAGTGTGTTTGAGACCCAAGATGGTGGAGGAGTAAGTGGAAGCTATGCTAAACTCCTCCTAGGACCAAACTGAAATTACAACTAAACATTAGAAAAATCATCCTGATTAACCAACTGATCACTAGCTGGAGAAAAGCTTTACAATCATGGACAGACAGAAGAAGTCAAATGACCACAATGAGAATGGTAGGGAGTGCAGAGGAGATGCAAGAGGACTAGATGGGTTCCCACAGGTGGCAGCTAAAGTGCTGGAGAGATATTTAAGAGGTGAGGGGGTTCCCCCTGAGAAGTGTGGGATCTAAACCACAAACCGGGCTCCCCAGTCTATAGCACCAGAACCAGAAAAGGAACCCAAATAACATATGGCTGTGAAAATCAGCAGGGTTTCTGTCTACCAGCGAGAGATGGCTGGAGACACAGAACGCCTTTTAAAGTGTCAACATACAACATTCCATCTGCTGCCACTTACCCTGGACTTTGGCAGAGAGAGGGCAGAGTGGACTAAAGACATATGACGCAAGTCTGGTGGGGGCTCTGGTGAGAGAACTAAAGGACCAGCTGCCAGGATCTTCATACTGCAGGAGCCACTTTCTTGGGCAGAGAAGTCTCCTCCAAATGGCATCAGCCTGAGGGGAAGCAATAGCCTCACCTTCAGGAATTACTCTGCCTTATCTCGTGGTGCTTAAGCCCTGCTGCTGAGGAATACAGCTGGAAGACATTCACTGATCAGCCCTACAGAAAGCCTACAGTCAGGGGAAGATCACTGGGGGCTCTGACGCTTCAGCTGACCCTCCCCTGGGCCTAGTGCTGATAAAAGCCAGCCTTGGTGCACAGCCAGTTCTTTGTACACACACCCTGACCTGGCAGAGGGAGCCACACACAGAGGATTGCTGATAGCTCCAAACAGATTGCCCAGGGCTAGTAACAGGCAGGGTTTAACTTAGGCCTGCACCAGAGTCTTGAAGATCTATGTATTACACAGAAACAAACACAAAGAGGCAGCCAAAATAGGAAGAAAAAAAGCCCCAAAGAAAAGAACAAGAAAATTCTCCAGAAGATCTAGATGAAATAAAGGCAAACAATTTATCAGATAAAGAGATAAGAGTAACAATTATAAGGATATTGAACAGTATAAAAAAAGACATAGAAACCATAAAAAAGGATCACTCAGAAGTAAAGATTGCAATATCTGAAATAAATAATACACTGGAAGGAATAAACAGTAAGTTGGTTGAAGCCAAGGATCAAATCAGTGATTTGGAAGACAAGGCAGAAAAAAACCCACCCAAGCAGAGGAGCAAAAAGAAAAAAGAATTTTAAAAAATGAGGAGAACTTAAGAAACCTGTGGGACAACATAAAGCATACAACATCCACATCACGGGAACACCAGAAGAAGAGTGAGCAAGGGATCAAGAATCTGTTTGAAGAAATAATGACTGAAAGCTTCCCTAATCTGGTGAAGGAAAAAGATACCTAAGTCCAGAAAGCTCAGAGAGTCCCAAATAAGTTGGACCTAAAGAGACCTACACCAAGACATATCATAACTAAAATGGCAAAACTTAAAGACAAGGAGAGAATTCTGAAAACTACTAGAGAAAAGCAGGTAGTTACCTACAAGGGAGCACCAATTAGACTATCATTTGAATTCTCAATATAAACGTTTCAGGTCAGATGGGAGTGGCATGAAAAAATCACAGTGATGAAAAGCAAGGACGTACAATACAACCAAGGCTACTTTGCCCAGCGAGGCTATAATTTCAAATTGAAGAAGAAATAAGGAGTTACCAAGATAAGAGAAACCTAAAGGAGTTTGTTAACACCAAACCAGTACTGCAACAAATGTTAAAGGGCTTACAGGGGGAGGGGGGGGGGAGAAGGAGAAGGAGAAGAAAGAAGAAGAAAGAAGAAGAAGAAGAAGAAGAAGAAGAAGAAGAAGAAGAAGAAGAAGAAGAAGAAGAAGAAGAAGAAGAAGAAGGGAAAACAATCTAACGATAAAATAGCACTACATATATATCCATCAATAATCACATTAAGGCTTCCGGCCAAGATGGAGGCATAGGCAGACGCACTGTGTTTCTTCTCACAACCAAATTAAGGACAACAAAGATTTAGAAACAAGAAAACAACCAGATCTCAGAAAATCAAACTGTTTGGAAGTCCAACAACGATTCATCCAGACCGGTAAGAGGGGCGGAGTCGCGGCAGGAAAAAGCGGAGGTTCGGACGGGCAC
>PVKU01014212.1:0-24331 GCA_004027475.1 Anoura caudifer
CTTCCCACCTTCCTGCCTGCCTTCCTGCCTTCTTGTATTTTTGTTCCATTACTATTTAGTCCCATTATACTACCCTCCCCCAGCAATCACAACATTGTTGTCCATGTCTATGAGTCCTTTTTCCTTTTTCTCAGTCCCTCCACCCCATAACGTGCCCCCCGCCGAATTTAGCCATCATCGTCTCTATGAGTCTGTCTCTATTTTGCTTGTTAGTTCAGTTTGTTCATTAGGTTGCACATATGAGTGAAATCATATGGTATTTGTCTTTCTCTGACTGGCTTATTTCACTTAGCATAATGTTCTCCATCCATCCTGTCACAAGGGTAAACCATTCTTTTTTTATGGCCGAGTAGTATCCATTGTGTAAATGTCCTCTAGTTGTCTTATCCACTCATGTACTAATGGATACTTGGGCCTCTTCTATATCCTGGTGATTGTAAATAATGCTGCAATGAACATAGGGATGCTTATGTTCTTTCATATTAGCATTTTGGGTTCCTTTGGATATACTCCCAGGAGTGGGACTGCTGGGTCAAAAGGCAGATCCATTTTTAAATTTTTGAGGTATCTACCTACTGTATTCCATAGTGGCTGCACCAGTCTGCATTCCCATCAACAGTACACAAGTGTTCCCCTTTCTCCACACCCTCACCGGCACTTGTTTTTTGACTTATTGATGATAGCCATTCTGACAGGTGTGAGACAATATTTCATTGTGGTTTTAATTTGCATTTCTTTGATGATTAGTGACATTGGGCATCTTTTCATATGTCTATTGACCTTCTGTATATTCTCTTTGGACAAGTGTCTATTCAGGTCCTTTGCCCATCTTTTAATTGGATTGGATTGTTTGGTTTTTTTTGGTGTTGAGTTTTGTAAGTTCTTTATAAATTATGGATATTAACCTCTTTTAGATATATTGGCAAATATGTTATCTGATTCTGTCAGTTGTTTTTTTATTTTCTTGATGTTTTCCTTTGATGTGCAAAAACTATTCAGTTTGGTGTAGTTCAATTTGTATACTTTTTCTTTTATTTCCCTTGCCTGAGGAGATATATCTGATAAAATTGTTTATGAACAATGTCTGAGATTTTGCTGCTTATGATTTCTCCTAGGAGTTTTATGGCTTTTGGTCTAACATTTAAGTGTTTAATCCATTTTGAATTTATTCCTTTGTGTGGTGTAAGAAGGTGGTCTAGTTTCATTTTTCTGCATATATCTGTCCAATTTTGCCAATACCATTTATTCAATAAACTATCTTTAGCCCATTGTATGTGCTTGCTCCCTTTGTCAAATATTAATTGACTATAAAGTTGTGGTTTTATTTCTGGGCTCTCCGTTGTGTTCTTTTGACGTATGTGTCTGTTTTAATGCCAGTACCATGCTGTTTTAATTACTATGGACTTACAGTATAGTTTGATATTAGGTAGCATGATTCCTTCATCTTAGTTCTTCTTTGTTAGGATAACTGTTGCTCTGAACAGCCTTTTATGGTTCCATATAAATTCTTGAAATATTTGCTCTAGTTCTGTGAAATACAACATTTGAATCTTGATAGGAATTTCACTGAATCTATAGATTGCTTTGGGTAATATGGGCATCTTAATGATGTTAATTATCCTATCCCTGAACATGGTATGTGCTTCCATTTTTTGTGGAATTATCTTCTTCATTATTTATTAATTATCTTCATTATCTTCTTTAATTTCTTTCTACACTATTATACAATTTTCCAAGTTCAGGTGTTTTACATCCTTGGTTAGGTTTGTTCCTATGTATTTCATTCTATGTGAAGCAATTGTGAATGGGGTTGTTTTCTTAATTTCCTTTTCTGTTAGTTTGTTATTGGCATATAAAAATGCCACTGATTTCTGGATGTAAATTTTGTATCCTGCTACTTTGCTGAATTCATTTATCAGTTCTAGTAATTTCTTGGTGGAATCTTTGGGGTTCTCTATGCACAGTATCATGTCATCTACAAATAATGACAGTTTTTAGTCTTCTTTTCCCATTTGGATGCCTTTTATTTCTTCTTCATATGGCTATGACTTCCAGCACTATGTTGAATAAGAGACATAAAAGTGGACATCCCTGTCTTTTTTTTTCTTATCTTAAGGGGAATGCTTACAGTTTTTGCCCATTGAGTATGCTGCTGGCAATGTGTTTGTCACATATGCCTTTTATTATGTTTAGGTATGTCCCCTGTACTCCGACTTTGCTGAGACTTTTTATCATAAATGGTGATGGGTTTTATCAAATTTTTTTTCGGCATCTATTGATACAATCATGTGGTTCTTATCCTTCATTTTGTTTATGTGGTAAATCATGTTTATTGATTTGCAAATACTGTCCCAACCTGGCATTCCCAAAATAAATTCCACTTGATGATGGTGTATGATCTTTTAGATGCATTGTTGTATTTGGTTTGCTAATATTTTGTTGAGGATTTTAACATCTATGTTCATCAAGTATATTGGTCTATAATTTTCTTTCTTTAGAATTAGGATAATGCTGGACTCATAAAATGAGTTTGGTAGCCTTCACTCCTCTTAAATTTTATGAAATAGTTTGAGAAAGAGAGGTATTAGTTCTTCTAGGAATGTTTGGTAAAATTCACCTGTAAAGCCATCTGGTCCAAAGCTTTTGCTTGATGGAAGTTTTTTTATTACTGCTTCAATTCCTTTTTTTTTGTTTGATTTTATTTTAATTGTTGTTCAAGTACAGTTTTCTCTCTTTTACTCTCATCCCAGTCCACCCCCAGTCCTCCCCACCTCCTTCCATTTCCATGCCCCTCTAGTTTTTGTCCATGTGTCCTTTATACTTGTTCCATAAACCCTTCTCCTTTTCCCCTGAAATTTCCTCCCCTCTACCCTTTGGTCATTGTCATCCTGTTCTCAATTTCAGTGTCTTTGGTTATATTTTGCTTGTTTGTTTGTTTTGTTGATTAGGTTCCTGTTAAAGGTGAGATCATATGGTATTTGTCTTTCCCCACCTGGCTAATTTCACTTAGCATAATGCTTTCCAGTTCCATCCATGTTGTCAAGAAGGGTAGGAGCTCCTTCTTTCTTTCTGCTGCATAGAATTCCATTGTGTAAATGTACCATAGTTTTTTGATCCATTCATTTACTGATGGGCACCTAGGTTACTTCCAGCACTTGGCTATTGTAAATTGTGCTGCTATGAACATTGGGGTGCTTAGGTTCTTTTGGATTGGTGTTTCAGGGTTCTTAGGATATAATCCTAATAGTGGAATTGCTGGGTCAAAAGGCAGATCCATTTTTAATTTTCTTAGAAAATCCCATACTGTTTTCCATAGTGGTTGTACCAGTCTGCAATCCTACTAACAGTACACTAGGGTTCCCTTTTCTCCACAACCTCTCCAACACTTGTTGTTTATTGCTTTGTTTATGATGGCCATTCTGACTGGTGTGAAGTGGTATCTCACTGTGGTTTTAATTTGCATCTCTCGATAGCTAGGGATAATGAGCATCTTTTCATGTGTATCTGGATCCTCTATATGTCTTCCTGCAATTTTGAGAAAGAAGAACAAAGTAGGAGGGATCACAATACCTGATAACAAAATGTATTACAAGGCCACTGTAATCAAAACAGCCTGGTGCTGGTATAAAAACAGTCATGTGAACCAATGGAACAGAACAGAGAGCTCAGAAATAAACCCAAATCTCTATAGTCAATTAATATTTGACAAAGGGGGCAGCAATATAAAATGAAGCAAAAATAGCCTCTTCAACAAATGGTGTTAGAAGAACTGGACAGCTATGTGCAAAAAACCAAAACTCGAGCACCAACTTACACCATACACAAAAATAAATTCAAGGTGGATAAAAGAGTTAAATATAAGCTGTGACACCATTAAAGTCCTAGAAGAGAATATAGGCAGGAAAATCTCAGAGATTTCACACAGCAACATTTTTACTGATATGTCCCCTAGAGCAAGTGACATAAAGGAAAGAATAAACCAATGGGATCTCATCAAAATAAAAAGCTTCTGCACAGCTAAAGAAAACAGTATTAAAATAAAAAGACAACTGACTGTATGGGAAAACATATTTGCTAATGATATCTCAGACAAGGGTTTAATCTCCAAAGTATATAAAGAACTTACATGACTTCACTCTAAGAAGACAAGCAACCCAATTAAAAAATGGGCAAAGGCCATGAACAGACACTTCACCAAGGAGGACATACAGAGGATCCAGAGACACATGAAAAGATGCTTCAATTTCATTAGGTGTAATCTGTCTATTCAGATTCTTTGATTTTTCCTGATTTAGTTTTGGAAGTATGTTTCTAGGAATTTATCCATTTCATCCGGGTTTTCCAATTTGTTGGCATATAGTTTTATAATATTTTCTTATAATCCTTTATATTCTTTTGGGTTTAGTTGTTATTTCTTCTCTTTCATTTCTGATTTTATTTATTTAGGGCTTTTCTCTCTTTTCCTTGATAAGTCTGGTTAAAGGTTTACAAATTTTGTTTATCTTTTCAAAGAACCAGCTTTTGAATTCATTGATTTTTTAAAATCATTTTTAGACTCTATTTCATTTATTTCCTCTCTGATCTTTATTATTTCATCTCTTCTACTCACTTCAGGCTTTATTTGTTGTTCTTTTTCAAGTTTCCTTAAGTGTAGAGTTAGATTTTTTATTGGAGTTTTTCCTTGTTTTTTTTTTTTTTTTTTTTTTTTTTTTTTTTTTTTTTTTTTTTTTTTTTTTTTTTTTTTTTTTTTTTTTTTTTTTTTTTTTTTTTTTTTTTTTTTTTTTTTTTTTTTTTTTTTTTTTTTTTTTTTTTTTTTTTTTTTTTTTTTTTTTTTTTTTTTTTTTTGAGATAGGCATGTAATGCTGTGAATTTTCCTCTTAGGATTGTTTTCCAGTGTCCCACAGGTTTTGAATTGTTTTGTCCTCATTTTTATTTGTTTCAATGTATCTTTTGATTTCTTTCTTGATCTCATTGACCCTTTATTGTTTAATAACATGTTATTTAGCTCCATGTCTTTGTGTGTTTTTCTGTGTTCTTTTGTGATTGGTTTCTAGTTTTATATCATTGTGGTCAAAGAAGATGCTTGATATGATTTTAATCTTTTAAAACTTACTGAGACTTGTTTTGTGTCCTAACATGTAGTCTAATTTAGAAAATATTCCATGTGCACTTGAAAAGTATGTATATTCTGCTGCTTTGGGGTGAAATTCTCTGAAGATATCAATTAAATCCATTTGATCTAATGTGTTATTTAAGGCCACTGTCTCCTTGTTTATTTTCTGTCTGGAAGATCTCTCCATTGGAGTCAAAGGGATGTTAAAATTTCCAAGTATTACTGTATTTCTGTTTATCTCTACCTTTGTGTCCATCTAGAGTTGCTTCACATATTTAGGTGCTCTTATGTTGGGTGCACAAATGTTTATTAGGATTATATCACCTTGTTGGATTGTTCCCTTTATGTTTATTTAGTGTTCTTCTTTGTGTCTTACTATAGCCTTGGTTTAAAAGTCTATTTTGTCAGATATAAGTATTGCTATACCAGTTTTCTTTTCCTTTCATTTCCATGAAATATATTTTCCATCCCTTTATTTTTAGTCTGTGTGTTTTAATCTGAAGTGGGACTCTTGGAGGCAGCATGTTTATGGGTCCTGTTTTCTTATACATTTAGCTACCCTATGTCTTTTGGTTGGAGCATTTAAACCATTTACATTTAAAGTGGTTATAGATAGATACATATTTAGTGCTATTTTATTGTTAGACTATTTTCCAGTTGTTTTTCTTTCTCTTCTTCTTTTTCTTAATTCAAGCCCTTTAACACTTGTTGCAGTACTGGTTTGGTGTTAATAGGGTTTTTTTGTTTGTTGGTTGGTTGTTTTTTTTTTTGTTTGTTTGTTTGTTTAGCTTTTTCTAGTCTGGGAAGCTCCTTATTTCTCCTTTAATTTTAAATGATAGTCTGCTGGGTAAAGTAGCCTTGGTTGTAGGTCCTCGTTTTTTATCACTTTGAATATTTCATGCCACTCCCTCTTGTCTGAAATATTTCTACTGAGAAATCAGATGACAGTCTAATTGGTGCTCCCTTGTATGTAACTACCTGCTTTTCTCTCGAAGCTTTTAGGATTCTCTCCTTGCATTTAAACTTTGCCATTTTAATTATGATGTCTTGGTGTAGGCTTCTTTGTGTCCAACTTGCGTGGGACTGTCTGGGCTTCCTGAACTTTTGTGTCTTTTTTTCTTTTTCTTTCACTAGATTAGGGAATTTTTCAGTTATTATTTCCTCAAGTAGGTTCTTGATTCCTTGCTCGTCCTCTTCTCCTTCTGGTATTCCTGTGATGCTGATGTTGTCATGCTTCATGTGGTCTAGAATGTTTCTTAAGCTCTTCTTATTTTTTAAATCTTCTTTTTATTTTTGCTGTTCTGCTTGGGTGTTGTTGTTGTTTTTTTTTACCTTGTCATCTAAATCATTGATTCAGTTCTCTGCTTCATCTAACCCACTGTTTACTCCTTCCAGTGTATTATTTATTTCACATATTGCATTCTTTTTTCTGACTGGTTCTTTATCATGGTTTCTAGGTCTTTTTTCATGCTGTTGAGTATCCTTATACACATTATTCTAAATTCTCTATTTGATAAATTGCTTGCCTCCATTTCATCTAGTTCTCCTTCTGGAGAATTCTCTTGTTCTTCTATTTGGGGTCTGTTTCTTTGTCTTCCTATATTGGCTATTTCTTTGTATTTATTTCTGAGTATTAGATAGATCTGCAAATACTCTGGTGTAGGCCTTTGTCAGATGCAGCTTATGACTGGCCCTGGGCAACCTGTTTGGAGCTATCAGTGATCCACAGCATGTGGTTCCCTCTGCTGGACCTATTTGTGTGCAGAAAGATATAGGTTACATATAATGGTTGACTTTTAGGAGGACTGGGCCTGGAGAGGGTCAGCTAAAGTCAGAGCTTCCAAAGACCTGCCTTAGTTGTTAAATATAATCAATGATATAGTCTCAAGTTGTAGACAGCAGCCCAGCTTAAGCTCCACAGGGTGAGGTAGAGTAATTCCTGTGGGTGGGCTATTGCTTCCCCTCAGGCTGATGACGCTTGGTGAGGAGTGCTCTTCCTGAGAAAAATCGGTTCTGCAGTATGGGGAATCACTAGCACAGGGATCCTGGTGGCTGTTCCTTCAGTTTTCTCCCCAGAGCCACCAGTCCCAGACTCTCCTCACAAATCTCTAGTCCACTCTGATTTCCTTCTGTCAGAACCCAGGGTAGTGGCTGCAAATGGAATTTTGTGCATTGGCCCTTTAACAGGCTCTCTGCATCTCTAGCCATCTCTTTCTGGCAGACAAAAACCCTGTTACTTTTCACAGCTGGTTGTTATCTGGATTTTTTTCCTGGCTCTGGTGGTATAGATATGAAGCCAAGGTTGGGGTTTAGACCCCACACTGCTCAGGGGGAACCCCCTGACCACTGAAATATCCCTTTGGAACTTCAGCTGCCACTCATGGGAGCCCAGCCAGTGATCTCATGCCTCCTCTGCACTCTCTACCAGTTACACTGTTGTGAAGTGGTTTTTTTCTTCTATACTTTTTTCTACACTTGGTTATAAGGCTTTCCTCCAGCTAGTGTTCAGTTAGTTATTTAGGATGATGTCTCTACGATTTAGTTGTAATTCCAGATTGGCCCTGGGAAGAAGTTAGTGTAGCTTCCACTTATTCCTCTGCCGTCTTGGGTTTCACAGGAGGAACGTTTCATCTTGACCTCTTCTGTAAGATTTATTCATCCCTTGTATGACTTTATAGCTCCTCTCTCCTATTCAAATGAAAGCTCTTTGTCAGTAACTCCATCTCTGATTTTCATTTCCGGTTTCTCAATCTCCACTATGCGCCTTGCCCCAAGTAGTATTCAGTACATGATTGGTGAATGAATGGAGGAATAAATAAACTTAAACAAAAGAGAGGAAAGAGATAGTGTTTTAGATGTTTATTCTGTACATATTTTTCCATGTAATTATAAACTGATAGGTTCTAATTTAACCAGGAATTATGGTAGATAAAAATTTTATTTCATTAAAATTTGATCTATTTCATCATGACTGATTTATAGGAACAATTGAAAATACAATGCATGTTTTTAAAACTAATTTCTTTTTTCTCTAGTACTTAAAATTCATTCTCTGTTTTCAAGATCCATGTATATTCTAAATTCTTCTGTTTATATTTCCATGGCAGGCATCTATTTTTTATTCCCAGCAAGAATTAAAGGTATTGACAAGTAGTCACTAAACACTCTTCTATACGGGGTATTTTTAGTATACTTTCCTAGTTTGTATAGTTACTCTCTAAACAAATACATTGACTAATATCACAATTTAATAATATTCTGCATTCCAAGTGCCATTTGCTACTTCAGATGTTGTTTCCCCATCCAGGTCTTCGTGATTTTCTACTTAAAATTTAGTAAAGGTGAAAAAATCTTTAAATCACAAGATCATTCTATGACCGTTTTTTTTGTTGTTGTTATAATAGAAGCCAGTAGAGACTGCGAGTGCCTTGTCTTTTAATTACGGACAAACAACTTTTGTCCAGTTCTAGTGGTTGGTGTAATTTTTAAATAATTTTAGTCTTATTTAGTACTCGAAGCAACAAAAGCACATAGAAATAGTAACATCAAACATCACTCATTTTTACACAACTCCCACCCTGAAAGCACAGACAAATACCTGACTTGGAAAGGCAATACTGTGAAAGAATAGAGTTAGAGCTTACTTGCTGGATCCCTTAAGTCTGGAGGAAAATCCATAGTCTACTTTGTTACCATATTGGTGACTATTTCATATACATCAAGACATACCATAGAATATCAAAAACATGAAATATAATTTTTCACTGGAGGAAAAAAATTGATTCCTTTACCCTGTGGATTTGTAGTTGCTGTGTTTCTTTAGTATGTCATCCAAGGGATTAGTTGTAGTAGTATATGTTATTTTGATGAAAACTAAGAATTTCATTAGAAAAGGTCCCTGGTGAGCTATCAAGTGTGTTATCAGATGTGCTTTGACTAAGAAAGCAAGAAGTCAGATTCAAAATAATTGTAAGCATTCAAATAATTCTTGAAACAAGAAAAACCTTATGAGTGATCTTTTTTGTTGTTTTAAGAAGGCCTTTGAGGAGGTGATGGTAAAGATAGTTTATCAGTGGAGTGTGTCTGACTTCTAGGCCCCAAGGTAGCTATATGTTTCTTAAATACACAAACATTCTAATGAGAACCACCATCTTTGGTATCCTGCAAAGTAGGAGCTGCTTGGGTGGTTCCCTTTTATGAGTGGGATTTAAATGAAATCCAGGTTTCAATGATACCCAAGCATAAGAGGTAGGGCCCAACATTCTGTAATACATGCAGGGCAACACACACTACAGTGAGTCAGGGTCAGAAGGAACAGGAACTCTACTTACAGCTCTTATTTGAGCAACAAGCCAAATCCTCACGTTTCATTTACATGTCTTTGTTAAAGGTGCTTTTGGCTCAAGGGTCTTTTATTCTCACTCTTACCAATTTCCTTTGGGGAATGGCCTTCAGTTTCAGCTGAGCTATTTTGATGATAATGTTTCTTTTAAGATGATTATTTATTTAAAGTTCAAGCTAATAAAAGTAACTTATCCTGTTAAAAATATTCTGGGGAACAGAACAACATTTTGGGATGTTAATTGCTCATGTTACCAGTCATCCATGAAACAAATGCCAAAATGTTCTAAAAAGTTCCAAAATGTCTCTTGTGGCTATAAATCTTTTAGAGGTACAATTATGTGGGAAAAGAAATAAGAACAAGTGCATCCAACACCTGGAGTCAGATGGTTTACTGAAGTAAAATTACAAAATTAAATTTAAATGAACTTAGTTGAAAAGGGATGGGGGATCCAATTTAATATGGACATTCATCATGTCCTCACTGAAGTTTTTCCTAACACTGGAAAAATACAATAAACTCTGAATAAAAAAGTTCCACAAAGCCTCTAATGGAGTGTGAAAAGATGACCAAAGAGACACAGTCAGGCAGAATATATTCTCTTTTTCTCCTGGCTATTTCAATGACTTGGAACACCCAATTGTTTTGAAAAGAAAGAATCAATCAAGAAAATGAGCTTGGAAACGTGTCTGTTTCAGCCATCTCTTCTGTTTAGGGCTTCATTGAGCTTCGTTGTACATATTTCATCACTTGAGGAAGGTGATTTCTAGGTTTGCAACAACAAAAAAGTCCAAACAGGAAAGTTTTAATTTCAAATCACCTGCTCTTTGTTTTTCATTCTCTAAAAACAAAGTAATCAAAATACTGATGCCCTTTAATATTGTGGTACTGAGTTCCTGTGCTCATTGATCATTTCTATTTTCCTAGTTCTTTAACATTCTAGAACATTTTTCTTAGTCCTTCATGCCTATGTGCTGAAGAAGACATGTTAGGGAACAAAAATACATGTCATAAATCATATCTATAATTACATAAAATAATAAAATTTTATTAAGTTGATGGATTGACAGCTTCTAGAAAAGACAGTCAATGTTCTTTGGCAAATTTTCACACTTTGGTAGTTCTACATACCATGGACCTTGCTAGAAGTTTGGTTTATAAAAATTTTATATCATCAGCTAACACTCAGATTCCCATGATGTCATTTTCCCCTTCTTCCCCATAAATACTTGCTTTTGTCTTATATGTCATTAACACCTTTCCTTTAGATTCTCCTTATCTAAAAGAGAGACTCCTAACACATCCCTTTCCCAGACACAAAGCTAACCTAAAGGGCACACACTCACAGGTCAAGTGGAGTGCAAAGGCAAAAATGCTTAAGCAGAAGAAGAACTAAATTGAGAAGGCCAGAGAAACATAAAACAGGAAAGCTAACCAAGCACCTGAGGCTGAAGCCAAGGTATGGATGATAAATATGCACTGTCAATGCATATTTATTAAGTATCTACTATTTATAAGTTGTATGCTGAGTACTTTCAAATATCTTAAAGCAATGTACATCAAAACTCTGTGTTAAGAACAGAGGATCATAGTGCTTATATAATTTCCTCAATATTGTGCAGCTGGTAAGTAGCAAAGCCAGAAATTAAATACCAGCTCTTTGATGCTATATACTATACGCCCTTCTCTCTATCATACTGCCTCAGAAAGTGCAGGTGGTGGAAAACATTAAGGGAAATTGAGGAATATAACAAGAAGATTGAGTCTTATATTGGAGTGGGGATACAGAAATAACCAGTGGTACAGGTGAGAATGAATAATGAATAATTTTAACTGTTAAGAAAAGTTCATTCATTTAAATCATGTGTTCTCACTGACTCATAGCATTTACTTCCCACAAAAAAGGACAAAAAATATTACACTCTAAAATCCTTGTGATTATCTCTACATTGTAGGAAAAACAGAGAAATTAGTAATTTTGTAATCCCCGATAACCTCAAAGGTACCATTGGTCTGTGTCTCTAATTGTCATCCCATTCTATTGAAATTCTTATGCAATGTGTTTTATTTCTTCAGAGAACTAAATAGCTACTCCTAAGGCCACAAACAGAAAACAGCTTTACTTTTTACAGGTATTGGGGCCTGAAAATTTTGATTTAATTACAACTTGCATTTTAGTCCCGTAGAGAGACTGATCATCTATAGTGCCTCCAAAAACTGTGTGATATTACTGTCCCTTCCAGAACAATGTTGGTTTTAGAAGTGTTTTTAAAGGAAAGATGAAAAGTTAAAAGGAATTTATGATTCAGCTGTAGTTTTCAGGTCAGTCATGCAAAGACAGAAGTTCAGGACAAAGGAGAGGGTCGCTAGAATGTGCAAAGCACGAACCTTCACTCAGTTCCGAATGCATGAATGCAAGAGAAGTAAAACTGTGAGGGACCCGGTACTTCAGTGAATGCATGGAATAAGAAAATATAGTACTTCTGAAAAAATACAGGATGTTGTATTATGGACACATATTCATCTACCCACTGCATCAAGAAATGGAACAGGCTAGGATAGAAAAACAGGGAAAGGAGGAAGTGTTTACAAGTAGGTTGGTGGGAAAGTGTTAGAAAAAAGATCACAGAAAAAAAGCCATGAAAGTGCAATGAGTTCCACAGTTGAGTCTGTATCTCTGTATCTAATGGGCCATATAGTACAATCTGCTGATACAGGAATTTAACAGTTGGGGGGGAGATCTTCCAATTAAAGATGAACCATCAGGTTCTGAAATGATGAGTTCAGAGTGAGCCAGCCCTCTCAGTATAAGACAACCTTGCTGACAACCAATGTTTGGATCAAACTAAGTGTGTTCTGAGTCATACCACTCTTCAAAAGGACAATTGTCTCCTCATCAACAAAGTGGGAAACTCAGAACACTTCATGTTCTTGAATCTTGCACACAACCTTCTATTGGTCCTCAACACACACAGCCTCAGCACCACCATCTGTAGAACTAGCTGGACAGCTATCACCAGGTCTCTGCATGCCACTCTCATCTCTTGTTCTTCCCTACTCCCCATAGGACTTTGTTCATTGCTTGTTCTGATCCTGGCCACATACCCCCTGAAACCATGTCTCTGAACCCTCTGGGACCTTGGGTCAATCACCAGTAAGTCTTCTCATTCTTAACTTCCTTTGGAAATTTCTTTTTCACTTTTTGCATTATTTGAAACCTGGTTCTCCACACTAACACAGATTCTACAGAAGCCCTTCAAGAGGCAGCTTTCCTCTCATAGATCCGTATTACCAGGAAGCCTGACAGTATGGTATGTGTCCTTTTTTCTCTGTATTAGTGCATCCAGTCCTTTCTCCCTTCTTCCTCTACAAATTCCATCTTTTACTTCCATATCATTAGGCAACACTACCTTCTACCCCTGTTGGCACATCTTCCATTATTCTCCAGTTCATTACTCCTCCATTGATTGGAGATTTTGGCACCTAGCTTGTGATCACTCTAGCACTACTCCTATTTAATTTCTGGTTATTTTCATATCCAATGGGATGATTCTCCCAATATCTAGGCCTCTTAGTTCTGGAATTTCTCTCTTCCAAAGATTTCATCAGCCATCATTCCTGAGACACTCACTTCCATGATCTCTTTCTTGATGTACTTGTTACCAAAAACTGCAGCCCCTGTAAAATCTCAATTCCATATTCTTTTCTTTGATTATGACTTTTTATCATTCCTGTTCACTTTTTCTAACCCCAAATCCTGCAATTCTACAACCCTATCAGGATCTAAAATTCACTCTTCTCTGTGTTCCTGAGATATCTCTCTATGATATCCTCTTTTGCTCCCTTCCCACCTTAAGTTACATAGATAATTGTTATAATAATATCCTAGCTCCTGTTTCACTTTGGTGAACTTTCCTTGTGAAACCATAACCCTCATTAAATTCAGTCAAACAGCCACTCAATACCTATACTCATGTAGCCTGATACAGCCGATATTCACAGGGAATCAAAAGAGAACTTCCACATGCTTTCACTATCATATCTGCCCAACTATTCATACATTGCCTATTACTATGGATAAGTTCTCCATGCTCATAGTCAATGTGAGCTTCTGCATTTAGGCAGAAGACTTTATCTTCTCCATCTTACCACACTTATTGCAGCATGTTCCTAAGTGGTCTCTCCTCTTATGCCTTTCCTTCTCACCTCACATGTCACCTCCCAGACTCCACTCTCAATATGGCACTCAGAATGATCCCTGTAAAAATATGCGACACCAATCTTGCCACTATTGTAGTTGAAACCTTTCAAAGGCTTCCCATCTTTGAGTAGGAGGCAAGCTTCCTATGGCATCAGAGCTCTGTATGATCTGGCTCCACATTACTTCTCCGATTCATGTCCCACCACCTCTCCTACTGTTCTCACTGCCTAGAAAACTCTTCCTCCAGGTATATCTGCATGGCTTGCTGCCTCATTTCCTTCAAGTCTTTTTTCAAAAGTTCTCAACATAGAAAAAGCCTTACTAGGCCAACATTGAAAATTCAACCTCCCAACTCTGTGAAATTTCATAATCTCTTTTTTCTACTTTTTCTATTTAGCACTCAGCTATACACATAAAATACACATGGGTGTGTAAAGTATGTAAACACTATATATTTTGTTTTATTTTTACTTATTTATTTTTATCCTTACCTGAGAATATGTTTCAGTGCCCCTACTGGGGATTGAACCTGTGCCCTTGGTATGCACCCTGACTGGGAATCAAACCTGCAGCCTTTTGGTGTATGCGAGGGTACTCCAACCAGCTTAACCACCAGGTTGGGGCACAAGCACTTTACATTTTAGATTTTTGTCTTACTTTTTACTCATCTCCTCTGCTAGAAGGTGATCCATGAAGGCAAGAATTTTTATCTGTTGGATTTACTTCAGTATTCCCAGTAAACGAAATAATACTTAGCAATGCTTAGTAGGTGATAAATAAATATTTGTTCAATAATGAACAATTTATTGAATGAATCATCAATTAAATGGGCATATGAGTGACTAAAGGAAAAAATAGAAAGTTACATTTTTCACATGAAAAAATAATTTTTAGAGATGCCTATTTTTACTATGAGATCTCCTGTTTATGAAATTAAGATTTCAGAGGAATAATAATATACAAGGTCTGTCCAGAAAGTATCCATCCGTGCACTATGAAAAGTAGAGACATTTATTAAAGAAAATATAAGAAACATTGTATATAGGACAGTGATGCCTCAGTCCCCTTCAAAGTAGGCATCTTGGGACCTCACACAGTTCTCTCAATCACTGTCAGCTGCCCCATTGTATTTTCTTGAATTTTAATGATGGTCTGAAATCCCCTTTCAAAGGTGATTTTAGTTTTGGGAAAAGCCAGAAGTCACAGGGTGCCAAATCTTGGTTGTAGGGGACCTGAGATACCTGGGTGATTTAGTGTTTCACCAAGAAACTCTGCATAACATGTGATGCATGAGCAAGTGTGTTGTCACGGCAAAGCTGCCAATCATCAGTTGCCCGAAGATTCATCCTTCTGAATCATCTGAATAGTGTCCGAGGAGGAATGTTCAAGCTGAACACAATATTTGATGCAGATTTGTTGCTCTACTTGCTCAGTCATTTTGAATGCAATGGTCACACAGTTCACATGCTCACTCAACTGCATCTACCACCCCCACTGACTAGTATAGTGAAGTCATCATTGTTCTCACATGCACATTCCAGTCCATTCTCCTTGGCTTCCAGGTTACATGTTTGTTGCAGAAATTGTTCTCCTTATATTAACAACTGTTAAACTTTTTCCAGACAGACCTCATACAATCGTTGTCATGGTGGTACCATGGCAATAGAACAATATAGCTCTTTGAGCAACACAAAAACACCAAGAATGAAAACAAATCCTTGAACAATTCTAAAGTAAATGTATTTAATCTCAGAAATAATTGTCACTCCTTGAAAAAAGAGATATTTGGTTGATCTTGCTTTTTCAGGTAACCTGTAAAAATTTCACTTTTGATGATATTTACTTCCTAATCTCTCAGGCAGTCATCCCCCCAAACACACACACCATATAAGCAGATACAGTCTAAAAGCTGACATATATGACCAAGGGGACAGGCTGTCAGAGCATGTCTTCTTGCCTTATATTAGGATGAAATCATAATATGCTCACAAACTTATATATCTCATCTCTCCTTGCCCTGTACACTCCCAAACAAAATTTATATGTTTAAGCTTTTAAACTACTTTCCAGGATACTCATGCCTTTTCAAAGTATTTTTTAAGATTTCATTTACTTTTTTAGAGAGAGGGTTTAGAGAGTAAGGAAGGGGGGGAGAAAGAGAGTGAAAGAAACATCAATGTGTGAGAGATACATTGATCGGTTGCCTCTCACATGCCCCCAACTGGGGACCTGGCCCACAACCCAATCGTGTCCCAGCCAGGAATATAACCAGTGACTTGTTGGTTCTCAGGCTGGCACTCAATCCATTGAGCCACACTAGCCAGGGTTGCAATGTATTTTTATAAATATATTTACCTAATTAATTAGGAATTTTTGCAGATGGTTGATAAGACACCAGAGAACACATTATTAAATACTAATTATCCCCTCCTCCCTCAATTCAGTAAAATCCTTAGCGATCTAAAGATTGCCTTTTATCAGGGGTTCTCAATCTATCCCAATTTTCCATAAATCACAATGTTCTAATGACATTTGGTTAGGTGCAAAACTTGAAAATAACACAACACTTGAAAATTCACTTTTGACTTTATTATACCAAAAATTTCTGAATGATAGATGGGACCATTGCTGCTATGGTGGCTCTCTGGTTCCTATTATTAGCTATGGGTTATTTTGATCAGCTGCAAAGTGATAGTGGGTGATTGGAATACAAAATACTTATAGTTTTCTGGAGCTCCAATGAAATGCTATTGAAAGTAGCTGAGAGTTTAGATATCTTACTTCAGTTTCTATCAGTTTCCATCATTTCAGGATCCTACTACTGGGAAGAGTCCTAAGAAACCCTCTTTGCTGATTATATCATGCCACAATTTTGACTTTCAGAGAAGCAGACACTAATGATTAAAAAGAGACATCACCTTTTGAATTGGGAACACTGGACATAATAGAAGTATCCAGATCATCCTGAGCCCAAGAAAATTGGTTCACTGAGTTGTTAGTAGTATCAATGGTCGGCTATGATGAGTAAAAACTACAATTTTTCAGGCTAATAGATCAATTATAAACACATGGAAACCTGGATGAAGTATTTTAGGATTTTTTTTTATATTTAACCTTATTCCCACATTGATTTTTTTGTTTTTGTTTTTGTTTATGCTCTCAGTTAAGTCTCAGAATGATGTGATCCAAAGAAGGTTTTGGCTAAGTTCTAACTTGAGGACAAAATGAACCATACCCAGGCTTGAGGAGACCATTAGTTACTTTTGTTCTCTTGGGAGCATGAGTCAATAGAAATGAGGGTAGATTTTATTAGTCAGAAAAGGTACAAATGATGCTTCCACATAGTGAAGGATGTTGGGACTAAGGAAGAGAATGGTAGTGCACATAGGTAAGCACCTCCACAGAGGTGAACTCTGGGTGGTGTTCAGATTTTATCCCTTTAAAAACTCAAATGATGATACTTTGGTTTGGTATTTCATGTCAGCCAATTTCTCTGACCCGTAGCCATTATGTTAATGTTCTTCTCTAGCACTCTGAATACAAATTTGGACCACTATGTTTAACTTCATCCATTATTCATAGTCCTTGATTGCTTCTAATGTTAGTACGTGAACTAGGAGCTCTGGAAGATTTTCTATAACATGTTGGAATTTCCTATTTATTATCTAGGTAATGTTTTCCAACAATTATGGCTTTATTCTTAAAGGACATGTAATCCATAGTTCTTTATAGAGGGAAGGACTACAGTGCGCTCAAGCAAATTGTGTTTTTTGAACCAAGACATCCTACCCTCCTCCAAATTCTTATTGATTGCCTACAACACTTGTAATGAAACAAAGTCAGAGAGTAAACTCAGGGCTATGGGGGTGTATTTGTCTTGGAGATCAAACACTTAAAGCAGGATTTATGGAAGCAGAGGGCTATGGGTCAATAGCTAAAAAAAATTGGATTGTAAACAAGTAAAGGACTGTCTGAGGTGTGAAGGAGAGGAGAAAGGAGACTGGAGGGGGTGGAGAGGAAGATAAGCAGAGAATTCGGTTTAGTAAAAAGCATGTCTGAAAAGAGAGGGAGGGAGGTCTGAGAAAGGGTAATTCACCTCAAAGATCAACCCAAGAGATACTTTCTTTCCCATCTTTCTGACAGGGATTGTATTGCAAACATTTCTTCCATTCTCTGCCATGCTCTCCTTCTGGGGTAATTCTAGGACACTGAAATTTGGAATCAATGCAGCATAAACACTAGAGGCAGGTCCAGATACAAGTCAGAGTAAGTCTATAACAGGTCCAGATACAAGTCAGAGACAGCTATAACAATTAACTTCTGATGTTATCATAATTCAATGAGAAAAACCAAGTATATTAGAGCCCAAAGCACTATAAGCTTTTTTTTTTTTCAATTCATAGACATCTATGAAGAGGCTTTTTTTGACATAACTTTCAAATCAGACAACTGCTATTAATAGGAAATCAAATTTCTAGTAGTAGTAAATTCTGCACAGTGATTTTTGAGGTCCTCAAAGTTTTTCTATTTATTACTTTATCTTTGGATAAGTATATAGAGAAGTACAGTGGATATTAACCTCATGTGACAGATTGAAAATCAAGGCCCAACCATTAATCCGTTACCTGACTATTTAAGACCTCAGAAGTAAAGCAAACAAAAACTTCTCTCCAAACTTCTCTAACTAAACAGCTATGGTGTTGGGATTAGGATTTAGGTCTGTTGACTCCTAAATCATTTTTGTTTATTTCTATTATGCCACTGTGCACCGATGTAATTTTTCTCAAAGAAGCTTAGCTGGTCAACAGAATGTTGTCATATTGCAGAAGAAGCAGAGTATTCAGTGTTGTCTGATTCTCTGGAGATTAGGAGCATCAAGGCTAGTTTTGAGAAAACCTTTTCAGATCTCAAATGACACAAATCAGTTTAGCAACACCCACTGCATTTCTTTGGGAGGGTTTCACTCTTGATAACAAAAAACCTAATTTAACATACAGCGCTCAAATGAAACTATGACTTCTGTGGTCCAGAGGTGAGTTATTAGATCAACTACTTCCACAAAGTTTGTGGTTTCATTAAGACCAATTATACACATGTTCCTCTTACTTTATTTTCTCCTCAAATTGCTCAGCCTTGGGGATTTTAAAAAGCCCTTTTCAGTTTAACTGTGGTCCTCCTCATATCTGAGATTTAAGGACTCTCTAATTAGGATGTTATCTTGAATTTCATTCATACATGAAAAACCATGAATTACGTATGGGAACTAGGGTTTAGTGGTAGTTCCTAGAAAGCACATCTAAATTATGAAATAAAACTCAAGTGCAAAGTAATTTATTTTTAAGAAGAATGTGCTATTCAGATAAAAGAAAACATAATGGTTATTCATTTACTTTTATATGTATGAAAGTGGGACGCTGTACTGTCAGTTCCAGGCGTCAGTTTAAGTAATGCATCTTCCGGGCTATTGCACAATCATTCTTCCATTGTTTCATAAATAGATGATGTGACTACAAGCTGTTAAACTAAAAGTTACCTCCATAATATAACTGAATAAAGCATCTGGGCAATTTGGGAGGTATATACTTAGAAGACTAAAAATGAATGCTGAATTGCTAAAATATATCCTTTGAAAATTCACAGGTATAAAGCCATGCCTGGTATACAAAAATGGAAAAATATGATGGCTAAAAGTCACATTTTGTTTGGTGTACCATGAATCTGCTACCAGGTCACATGAAAACATATGCACAAATGTACTAAAATCATGGCATTAGAGAATTGAATGTGCTGGATACAGTTTCACCCTATGAAGATCTGGTTCAACTTGGATTTGGAAATGGAATAGGAGTAGGTATTACTACTGAATTTAAACTATTAAGTCCAATAATTCAGTGCCCAAAAATATGTACCTAAAGCCTAGGTGCTCTGGTTTGTCTCCAGTTAACCACCTCCTGGTGCATTTTCTACTTTGCATTGGAAATGTGTCCAGAGACTGTTCTCTTCCATAAAAAACAGGATGCTAATTATCACTTTATTCAATAATATATCTTGGTCTAAAATGTAAGAGGTATGAATGTACATGTATACAGGGTGGGAAAAAAGTGGGTTTACAGTTGTTCATATGGAAAATAATACAATAATTAATAAATAGTAATACAAGGATACACTGTGTTTTGTGTACTCACAACTGTAATCCTACTTTTGCCCCACCCTGTAGATGTAAACGCACACACGAATAGAAAACTTTCCTTTTCAAAACAACCTTCCAGTAATATAATTTGCTATTCATCTACTAACATTTTCATCACTATGACTCTCTCTTTAAGGAGCATCATAAGGTTTTGCCTCCGATGGTGACAAGTGTCCAGCGTATCACCTCACTATAGACAGCTGGTAGTCTTCATTTTTATGCGATCTCTTACTGGATGACAGATTTGGTTATTGTTAGAAACCCAATCTCTGGACCCACATTAAGGGCATAGCTGTGCCTTAAAATATTGGAAACAATTGCTTTCCCTTTTTTCTCCCCATTAATCTTAAACTTTGTGCTCATTTGTGTTCTAATATTAATCTCTCTTCTGAATAGAAACACTTTGATTATTCAAAATGGAAACCATTTCCCCTATGTGATCCAACAGTGAAGAAATATAGAAATCTTGATATTACTTAATTTCACTATTTTTAACAATCTCAACAACACTAAATTCAATTGTTTATGGATTATAGACTTTTCTTGTGTTTAATATGGTTTTGCAAGGTAAATGAATGGAGGCCTGTGTGGATCAAAAAATGTTACACCTACACAGCTTCAGTTTCCTATCTACTGGAAAAAGTCAGAACCCAGTAATATTTAATATCCTTCATTGTCATATCTTTAAATCTTACCACTGCAAGCACATGTGAAAATCCTTAAATGGCTGGCCTCAGTGTTCCCATGTCAACTGGCATATGCTCAGGTTGGAGATCCTGCCAAAAGTCAAAGGAAAACATTTATGAGACAGAGCCTGATAGACAATTATTTTAATCCTGTGTGTCCAGCACCGCTGGCAAGCTTGGCTTATGAATGCCTGCTGCTGCTTTAATGATAAGACCTCTTAAAAACAGCTGAATGCAGGGCATCAATAGATTTTTTTTCCTTAGCCCTAACTAAGAGACTGATTATTGATCTCCACCTGAATGTTCCTATTGAGAACAGGCCATTCATGAATATAAGCTGGAAGAATAATGGTGCACTGCATGGGCAGTTTTAATAAACTGCAATAGGAACATAGTCTCTGTGGAATAAAAGGAACAAATCCTGTCTTAATGAAGCACATGCTTACATGGCTGAAAAGTCTGTAGGCATTCTATGGGCCAAGCATCAGACAGTCCAGGCTCCTGGGCTTTGACCAAGTGCTTTGTCAGAGTGAGCATAGGACCCCAAGAACACCTTATATTCCTACCCAGGTAAACCTTCCCGGTTCTCTCTATTGCTCTTGGACTGAAGCCTTGAGGTTGGAATGGACTAATCTTGCTACTGGAATAGAGGGGTCTGAACCCAGAAGCATCAATACAGGCACACAAAGGATGTGAGCCTAATGAGAAACTTGAGACTTCAAAACCCGAAGACAGGAAGGTGAGAAGTTGCTAAATGGTTATCTCCAAGAGCTCCCTGAAGCTGCTTGGGAAACAGCCAGAGAACCCTTAGATCAGGAACAGACAGTTGACTGGGCTCAACCCAGACCTGCAGCACTCAGCCAACATGACATTGTTCCAGGTCTTTCCCAAGTAGGTGGGTGTCCAGGAGATAGCCATTCACTTGTTCATTTCTGTATTTATTTCAGAAGTTCAAAATATCAGACTTAGTAATTCTCATGTGGGTTTTTGTTCTACAGTATATGAGTGTGTGTGTTAGCTTCTTTGATGCTAAAAGGGTGATATAAGTTTTATATTCACCAGCGCTAATGTACTTTTTAGAATAATAGAGTCAATATTTTTATACTTAAAAGACAAAACAGAACTATGAGAACAATTCTTCAATGGCAAGAATATATGTAGTTGTAAATACGAAAATGAGAATATTTACTAAGGACACTCTTCAAATCAAAGGCCTCAGAGAAGGAGCCTACATGCCTGCCATATACTAGCCTTGCCTCAGTCCCTCAATTCCTTGTATTACAATTGAGGAAAAAATATTATAGTTGAAAAATGGAAGACTGAAATCTTTAGCATAATACTGTTATACTCTTGAACATGTTTTCTGAATTATGCATTACCTTAACATTTCAAAGGCCAAAGAGTCATTTAAGATTGAATTATTATTAGGTTAGTATTATTAAAGGCTGAAAATACTTGGGCACATGTTGAGGAAAGCAATTCTCAAATGTGAGTGTACATAAGAAGTACTTAGAGAATTTATATTAAAAACAACACAAAACAAAACAGATTCTTTGGCTCTACTTCCTAAAGATTCTAAACTAATAGGTCTGGGATGGGTTCCAGGACTAAGCATTTTCAAGGAGAGCAGAACATTTAAATGCACCCAGCCCAAAGACTGAGGTCAAGAACTAATTAGTAGTGGCACCTTCAGATTCAGTTAACGAGAAGACATTTTCTGTTTTAGCCAGCCCCTACCTGTGTTATGCAGCTTACAGTTGACGAAAGTCATTTACTGAATTTAGCAGAAGTTAGAGGAACAATGGTTGTGATCTTTAAACGGAGAACTTGCTTTCAAAAAATCAAAAACTACCATCAACAAAACAGGTGAAAAGATTTATTTGGAAAAACAGATATAAACCCAAACTTCTTCCAGTTGTATTGAGATGCTTTCTATACAAATGAAGTTATTAAGTCAAAAGAACTTTGTAATTTGAGGGCACACATTTCTATCACATAAAATGTTTCATTTTAACATCTAAATATTCTTCCAGTTCCAAAGTTCTCAGAAATACTGATAAACTGGGAGCATTGGGCTAGAAGGTATCTTGCCATGTCCATTGGCCTGGTCTCCTAGTTTATGGGGGAAAAATGAACCCCAGAGATCTTATGATACTATACTTAGAAGGAGAAATCAAAAATTGAACACAGGATTTCTGACTCATACATTAATCCACTCTACATTCTAATGCACAAAATGTTTATAAAGCTCTATTCTCAGCCTACAGATTTACTCATTGATAGAGGGAGTTTTTTGGACAAAATTTTCCTCTTTTGGCTGGGAGAGGGGTACAATGTGTCCTTTGGGGTTCTCTCCCAGATTTTCTCAGGAAGAGAACATATGCTCCAGTCCCTAGAGAATTGTACTCCCACACTCACGGCTATATGACAGGCAAGGAAAAGCTGTCTACAAGCTTAAAAAAAATCAGCATTTGCAAAAGTGCTCTGGGATATCTTGGAAAAGTGTTCCAAGAGAATTGCTTTTATAAAAAGATTACTAGGTTCTCTTTTCCTGGATCCTACTCCATACTCAGACATTAATATTTCAGGTGCATAAGTGATATTCATTTACTCATCTGAAGTTCAACATTCAGCAAGTATGTCTGGCAACAATGGGCTTGAGTCCTTGCTCACACACAGATGGCTGTCCAGTGGGGAACTACGGCCTCCTGGAATGTCTGCTGCATTCCTGCCTGTGTGCACTGAAAGCGCTCTGCACTGGGTGGCTGCCTCCCCAAGAGTGGAGATCGGGCTTCCTTTGAGTTGCTCTCTTTCCAATTTGCAAACATAGCACACGAGAGAATCCCTATTATCTTAGGGTAAATCAGTTTATCCAAACAACTTTCATGAAACCTGATAAAGCCTTATACTCTGTCTGTCTTTCCTCATTTTATCAATACCTGTTTTTCTTATCAAAATCCTGCTTATCCAATAACATCTGGCTCAAGTCCCCTTTTCTCAATCTCTGTGTATGACTTTATCCCACCAACCTCACAATGTACAGAGCAACCTATTTATTCCTCTTATTGTTCCTGAAGCATAGAGATTCTAGACCAACAGGAATTAAAAATCACCGAGTTTAACTTCACTTTTTAGAGAAGGAAAGAGCAATCCAGAAAGATAAAGTCACACAGTAATTGTTAATAAATTTTCACAATAGAAAGGGAAAGAACAGGAAAGTACATTTTTTTAGCATTGCTCTATGCCATGCTCTTTAAGATATTTTAAGTACATGATTTCATCTAATTCTCCGAAAAATCTTGCTCAGTAGATAGATTGTTATCCCCTTTTACATAGACAGTAAGCAAGTCTCAGAGGGGTAAATAATTTAAACCAGGTCAGACAGCTCCATGCATAACTGGTAAGCACAGAGTTCAAACGCAACCCTGTCCGAGGAGGCCAGACTATGCCCCTCCCGTTCTTATCCCCTTGCCCTCTCCAACTCCATACGGGGTCTCACAGATGAGAAAAGTGTTGAAATTTACTGAGAAAGGGAACTTGGACAACCCCAATGATAAACAGTAGGCCCCTGACTTGGTCAAGGGCTTACTGCCTACTTCTGAGACCCATCATTCCTCCCCTCCTAAGGGGCAGAGAGGATGGCGACAGATCTGAGAGTACCAGCTTTGAGGGAAAGAAAACAATGAAGACTGGCAGAATCTGTAAGCATCTGAGCTTCTGGCTGGTTATCAATCAAATGGGCTTTGGCAATCATGTTAAATCTTTAAGCTCAATGAGTAACAATAACTCAGTAGTTAGG
>PVKU01014213.1:0-24332 GCA_004027475.1 Anoura caudifer
GAACTAAGTATAAATTTGGTTTTATGTACATACATAATAAAGGTACAGCCCTTGATGTCTTATGTAATCAACAATCAGTTAGTCAACACGACGTGGGAAAAGTTTCCATTCATAACAGGAACAACAAAAACAAAAAGGCTTCAAAATCAACATAACAGGAACTCTTCTAAATGGAATTAATCTGAATATTTTTGCTGAATATTTTAAAGAAGATTTTAAAATTAAGAGAGATACCAAGTCCACAGATGGGAAAATTGAATATGATAAGCCAGTTCTTCCTTTTTTAGATTTTATGCAAATGTAGTAAAAATCACAGTGTGATTTTTTTTTAACTTAACAATCTGAATTTGTGACTCATTTAGAAAAATACTTGAGTTGCACAGAAACACTTTGTAAGTATAACTACGGGTTTGCATTCAGTTTACTATTTATAATCAGTTATATACACTTATAATAAAACTATAACAACAAAAATATTTATGTATTGAACGAATAAAACACAGACTTACCGAATAACATAGTCACAAACTAGACAAACATATGAACTTATTGTGCAACAAACTTGGAGGCAGACTCAGTAGACAGGCAAAGCATTATTTAAAAAATAGCATTCCATGTTGCTAAGTTCTTTAATTACTAGTCCTACAAACCATATGCAAATACAAATAAATTACAGAGAAAATGTTCCATAAATTAAATCAAAACAACTAGAACAAGATAGGTTGGAATTTACCCAATTTAAGCACAAGTAATAGTTTTAAAAGGATAGCAGAGGTTGTCAAGAAGAAATTTTATAAATTACCTCATATACAAATATAAAGATACTGTTTCAGAAAGTACCTCAAATGCAATTATAAGTTAAATATTAAAATTTTTGCAAAAATAATATGACAAAAATATCAATAGCCTTAATTTGTGTAAAGAGCTTTTAAAATGAAAGGATAAAAGCTTGACAAAAATGTAACAAAGGTTTACATATTTCAATATGTAGCCATCCTGAATGATAAAAGATGTGATGATTAAATAGAGATATTGTTTCTTTTGCCAGTGAAATAGGGTAAAATAGTTTGTTGTTGTAATATCTAAAGAAAATATCTATTTTAAGGGTGATAAGAAATGCATCCATACACTCCTTGTGCGGGTACAAGGAAGTGTGAACTTTGGCATAGTAATTTGATAATATATATCAAGATAGAAAAGCGAGTTCAAAGCTTTAGACCAACTGATATTCTTTCTATCAGTTTTGATGAAGGAAATTGAAATCTGGAAAAATACTTATTTAGAGACGTCCTCATCACGGTATTATTTTTAAGACAAACTCTTGATTTGAGGACAGTTTTAGACCCGAGGAACTGTTGCAAGGACTGC
This sequence comes from Anoura caudifer, assembly GCA_004027475.1. Classification (NCBI taxonomy): domain Eukaryota; kingdom Metazoa; phylum Chordata; class Mammalia; order Chiroptera; family Phyllostomidae; genus Anoura; species Anoura caudifer. Next base: position 1,369 of record PVKU01014213.1, read on the forward strand.
GTGGAGAGTCCCTTATTACCTCACATCCGGCTGCCCCATGACCAAAACCTTAAGTTAGTGTATATTTTGTGACAATGAATGAGCCAACATCAGCACATGTTCACTCTAAATCTGTACTCAATTCAGATTTCCTTAGCTTTTACCTGATGTCTGGTTTCTTTTCCAGGATCCATCCACGGTGCTGCACACTCACTCCTCATGTTTCCTTACGCCCCTCTGAGCCCTCACAGTTTCTAGTCTTGCTGCTTGATGATCTGCTCAGGTTTGAGCTTTACCAGTCAAATATTGTGTAGAATGAAGCTCAGTTTGATTTGTGTGATGTTTTTGTAATGAGTGGTGTACGGGGTTTTGAGGAAACCAGCAGAGGTGAAATATCATGTTGGCCACATCCTGTCAAGTATAGATACTGTCAGCGTGACTTACCACCACTATTGATGCCAGCCTGGCTGCCTCTCTGAGGGGCATCCATCTGGTTTCTCCACAGCTCATACCTTTCACCTCTTTCATATGCGCTGCTCTGGAAGGAAGTCGGCATGTGTAGCTCATGCTCATAGAAGGGGAAACACTACTTTTGGAAAAAAGTTAATAGTCTTAATTCCAGAAATATAAGACTGTTTAATTCTGGTGTTTCTGGAAGAGAAACCATTTTATAAGCATTGCAAATAACTTTTATGAAACAATTTTGTGTCAGATAAAAATACTCATGACAGAGACAGTGAAAGAAATGCTGCAAAACATATGTATATGTAACAAAATATTATAAAAACTGTTTATTAAGTCAACTTACATATCCTTCCTTTTATATCTCTGATTTTTCAAATTTTCTAGAAGTACTTGTTGCTTTTATAAACTGAAATGTGATTTTCAAAAGCTAAATTAAGGCTCTTTTCTCACTAAAGGAATATGTTTACCAGGTGGCCTGGATATGTTTATGTTGGCTGGACAGTGCATTCATTCCTCCGGACAGGGCTAGAGGTCCACAGAACCTATTTTCCTGTGTTCCTTCTGTGATCCAATAATAACTGACCCCAGTCACACACCCAGTCACACACACAAAGGAAAACATGGTCTTCCTTTAGATTTGTTCACATCAGACAACTACAATATTTATGTTCATACATTACCCAATATGGTGATTGGTTATCAATTTATAGACATGAAATAAATCAGGAAGCTTGTCCATTTAACACCCTTTTTTTTAGCTCTCCCTCCCTGTTTCTGACAGTATTAGCATATCATCAAGTTCAGAGTCACCCATTTGCTATCAAAGTTTGAACATTTTACTTTGAGAAAATTGTCAGTGCACATGCTGTTGCAAGAACACAGAGAGCTCTGATGTTCCCAGTTTCCCCCAGTGGTGACGCCTCGGAGGACCATAGCAGGACATCAACTTTGAAACAGACTGCTGATTTTACTCAGATTTCACTTTTTATTGTAACCCTTTGTGCATACTTAGTGATTTTGGACTGCTATGTAGTATCCCATTGTATGAACTTAGCAACATTTAGTTACCTCTTCTATTGTTACATGCATTTCAGCTGTTCTCAGCTTTTAGCTATTATACACAGCACTTGTATGTGTCATTCCTGTATGCGTCTCTTTGTGAACAAACAGAAGCATTTCTTTTGAGTGCATGCTTACAAGAACAATAGCTAGTTTGGGTGACATGCAGGTTTTACTATGATGTATGTGAATAGAGAAAGGTTGAAGAGAACTTTATTGTTAAATAATTTAACATTTTCTTATTATAATGCTTATAATGCATGTGATTTTTGTTCTTTTTAAATTTTTTTCTTTTATTTTAATTGTTGTTCAAGTACAGTTTTCTGTCTTTTACTCCCATCCCAGCCCACTGCCCCAGCCCTCCCCACCTCCCTCCCATTTCCACCCCCCCTAGTTTTTGTCCATTTGTCCTTTATACTTGTTCCTGCAAACCGTTCCCCCTTTCCCCTGAAATTCCCTCCCCTCTCCCCTCTAGTCACTGCCAGCCTGTTTTCAATTTCAGTACTTTTGGTTATATTTTGCTTATTTGTTTATTTTGTTGATTAGGTTCCTGTTAAAGGTGAGATCATATGGTATTTGTCTTTCACCATGTGGCTTATTTTGCTTAGCATAATGCTCTCCAGTTCCACCCATGTTGTCCCAAAGGGTAGGAGCACCTTCTTTCTTTCTGCTGCATAGAATTCCATTGTGTAAATGTACTGTGGTACATTTACACAGTTTTTTGATCCATTCATTTACTGATGGTCACCTAGGTTGCTTCCAGCACTTGATGATTTTTGTTCTTTTGTTTTTAAAAGGTAATTAATGAATAAAAATTATTCACATCAGCCAGTTAGCTTTCTAGAAGTGCAAACGCACTCATTAGCCACACCTACACTCACACACATACACACACCCCCCTCTAAAAAATACAAACACATTGAATTTAGATCATAGAAACTAAAGACACAGACAGTTAGTTATTCCTTCAGTTGTTTTCAAACCCAAACATGGACATTAATTTTAATATGAAGTGTATTTTTTCTCAGAAGCAATAAAAGAATATGTGTATATAATATATAATTACATATGTATGTTTTATTGTTTATTAATATATATTGTTCGTATATTATGTAAAATATTTTTATTGCTTGATAACTATTTGTACTGATACCAATATGTACATATAAAATTACCTGCTTAAAATAAACTGGGACTAAGAATCTGAGTGAAGATTTACTTGACCAGGATTTAATTATTCTCAAGGTGTGGTTTTCCCACACATATCTGGACACAAAGAGCATGTGGATTAGAAAGAGAACTAAGAGGTGAAGAAGTAATGGACCATAGTTAGTCTTAATTACCTGCCACTGCTGGTCTGGTTTTCTAAAAGGGAACACAGATGGAAAAGTAATTAATGCATAAACTAATTAGTTATCTAATTTGCCAATTGTACATGATAAATAAAACAGATTGCAGGAAATAATCAGCAGGTTGAAGTAAGGTGAGGCCAGCAGAGTGAGATGAAGTGATACTTATGTTTGAATTGGCAATAAACCATAAAACAAATTATGCATGTCTTTGGATATTATTTGGGCAAGGAGGCAACAGAAAGAAAGGAATATCTTAGAAATTATTTTAAAATAAAATTGTAACCAAGGGCATTTTGTACTATGTCATTTTAGAAACAGATTTAACTTAGTGTAGGTAATTACTATGCATAAATCCATTCTTTAAAGAATTTATTCAATTTGTCAATGTAAAAACAGCTACTGATTTTTTTTTAGAATGGCAAACAAATTTTCAACAGTAATTAGTTAATATAAAATAAAAATATTTGAGTTGTACCTTCTCTTTGGACTCTTTTAGTCTAAATTCATTTTTTGGAAGATTTTATTTACTTATTTTTAGAGAGGGGGTGGAAAGGAGAAAGAAAGGGAAAGAAATATCATTGTGTGGTTGCCTCTCACATGGCCCCCACTGGGGACCTGGCCCGTGACCCAGGCATGTGCCCTGACTGGGAATCCAACCAGTGACTCTTTGGTTCACAGCCTGCACTCAATCCACTCAGCTACACCAGCCAGGCTAGTCTAAATTCATTTTGATGAGAAAGTATTTATTTCATGACCACTGGAAGCAAAGCAGTGTGCTAACACTGGAAGTGGGATTATATACTTTACAAAAAATCTGCAGAACCTTAAAGAAATGAAAGTTTGGGGTAAATATCATCTTTTCAAGCTTGATTACAGAGATTTGAGCTGCTGGGTTCTGCTTAATATTTGAGTGAGAAAAGTTAGGAAACATGGAAAAATATCAGGATAATGGACAGCTGAGAGTTGATAGCGCACTCCTATGCGGTGTGTACAATTAAATGAGTATTAAAGACACAAAAGATATTAGACATTTTACAGTCAGTTTTTCATCTTATTTCTCATTGTAGGGAATCCTAGCAACATTAAGCTATTTAATCTTACAAACATTAAGTTAGATGGTGCACAAGGCCTACTTCCTGGTCTTTCTAGTCCATCAACAACATCTCTTTTATTGATTAATTAGTATATAAAATGGGGAACTTTACTGTGAAATTATGTGTACTCTCAGGTATTGAATGCAAATAAAATAACTGCAAAGAGAGACAATTTAGAAAGTTATATATTATATAATCATGAAAATGGATGAAATAAATTAAATGAATATTTGGCAAGATACACACCATAATAGTATGTGTGTATATGTATAGTAAAGTATATAGCATGCAACCCAATTTATATAAGCACATAACCACATGAAATCATTCATAGTACCCCTGGCTGGTGTGGCTCAGTAGATTGAGCACTGGATTGTAAACCACAGGGTCGCTGGTTTGATTCCCAGTCAGGGCACATGCCTGGGTTGCAGGTCAGGTGCCTAGTAGAGAGCATGTATGAGTCAACCATGCATTGATGTTTCTTTCCCTCTCTTCCCCTCTGTCTAAAAATAAATAAATAAATTCTTGAAAAAAATGTATAGTGAAGTTCGTGTTACAATATATTAACTTCCAGATCAACAACTTTGAGTCAATTTCCTTGTTTCCTATTGTGTTTAAGTTCAACTTGCTTTCCTCCGACTCCCCTCTTCCTTTTATTCTCTCTCATCAGTTTGCTTTATTTCAACCCTCCTTCCTTCTCTCTCAACCTTTCTCTCTTTTTTCTTTCCTTTCTTCTTTCTTTCCTTCCCATTCTCCTGTGGCCAGTAAAATGATATCAAAAGCAGATGTATCAAGAGGCTCTGCTGTGAGGTTTTCACTTCTACACAGAACAAACTCTTCTACAAATCCCCGAAACCCACTGGGTGATACAGTATTTTGAGAAAATCTGCAGAATATAGCAATATAGTGAAGTTATTTTTCAATAGCAATGGAACGGTTGATTCTGACATTTTTTTTTTTTTTGGTGGAAAAATATTCATTATGCAGGACTATTTGGTCCATTGCAGGACCAGTATTCTTGGCCTTCAGCTCTAAATGCCAGCAACCCCCTCAATCCTGTGACAACATAAAAAGCCCGGTATAGTTTAAAATGTCATGCAGCAAGATGACTGTGTGCCTTATTGCGAATTACTGGTGCTTTAAAAATAAAAGTTTTTGATTTGTGACCTGGCTGGTGTGGCTCGGTGGTTTGAGCTCTGGCTGGGGAACTGAAAGATCGCTGATCCAATTCCCTGTCAGGGAACATGCCTGGGCTGCAGGTTGGGTCTCCAGTTGGGGACATGTAAAAGGCAACCAGCTGATGTTTCTTCCCCTCTCTTTTTCCCTCCATTCCTTCTTCTCTCTAAAAATAAATGAATAAATTAAGAAAAATAAATAAATAAAAGTTTTTGATGTGTGTTCAGTTTTTACCACAATATAGCCATTAAAATAATGTTTTTCTTTAACTATAGATAAACTCATCTTCTCCACAGAGTTCTGATGAATTAAATGTGGCAGTGTGTAAAAGAATTATTTCCCAAAAGATTATAGAAATATGAGATGTAATTCTTAATCACCTAAATTTTTACCATAAACTTATATTGTTATTTTTTTAGTAGTCAGATTAATGCTGAAGAAATTGTGATCTTCAGTATTCTTCCAGAGAACTCTTTTGAAGCAAGCTGTTGTGTTCTGTAGGAGTCACTTAATTGTGCAGTTTCCAACAGTATCCCTCAGAGCCGGGAGCCCAGACTTCCTCTGAAATGTGAAAGCAGAGTTAGACCAGATATCTAAGCCCTGTGCTTCTCAGTTCTGCTTACAAAAGATCAGTCCTGCTATAATCTTTTTTTAATAGTGTACTTTTCTTTTCTTTGGACAAAAGTTTTTATAGCTTAAAACATTCTAATATATTTATAGAGCACATATTTCATATAGTTTTAGTTTCTGATTATAGTGCAGTCTAATTATAAAAAGAGTCAGGCTTTAATTTTGTTTTATATATGTAGGAACATCCCCCATTACCCCAAGATTAAAAATAATCACTGTTGAAATTCGGTCTATATTCTTCCAGAGACATTCATGTGGATATGTGTTTATATAAAATGGATTTCACTCTATGTACTTTACAATACAGGGTGTTTATCTTGCTACATCACTTAATAGTCTACTTCATCCATTTCCATTATTATATTGTATTTAATTTTCTATTTTTATTTGCATCTATTTTATTTGAATTTAATACCCCATAGTACATACAATTTGCACAGTGTTTTGTATACTAATTGATCAATAAAAGACATTGTTGGTGGCATAAAAAGTCAAGGAACCGTTCTTTGCAAATCATCTAATTTGGTGAAAAAGAAATGTTTATGTGAAAAAGTTAAGAAAATTACAGCTATTGAGCAGTTTGTTTTGAGTAATAATAGAACCCTATATGAGCAAGACATTTTATATTCCCAGAGTGTCTTCACATGCATGATCTGATTCAGTCTTCAAAACTGCCCTGTGTACTTTGTAGAGTGAATGTCACCATACTCATTTTATAAATGAGGGCTGAGATTATAAGGGAAGGCAGAAGTGGCCCATGTGGAACCATGCCTCAGAATTAAAACTCCTTCATTGAACACCCAACGTTATATCAGTGGAACTGTTAAAAATATTAGCTACCATTTGGCTTCAACATTGACAACGAATATCCAGAAATTATAATTTTTAAAGGGCCAGATATGATCAAAGTCAATTAACTTCTTCCAAAATTATTCTATAATGCCACAAACAATGGCGAACATATCTGCGTACATACCATATTTGGAGTATGCATTTCAAAGGGGTTCCTCACTTAACTCCAACAATAGTAATACAACTGCATAATATTTTTATGTAATTAAAGCAGTTCTATAAATATGCTAAATACTCATGTGTAGTATACTAGTAGTTTTTAATCCTTACACTAATTATATGAGAGAGCAATATTACATTTCATACTCTACAGATGAGGCCCAAGGTTAAGTTCATAAAGAAGTGCCTGTTCCATTCGGAACGCACGGAACCAACCCTATTCTGTGCTGCTGTTCAGTAGCAAAGCCCTGCAAGTTATTGAAGCATTTAGTTACATAGTAGAGCCCTGCATCCGAATTCTAAGGAAAATCTTAGAATTGAGGCTGTAGTTTAGTAGTTTGCTATTTTTACTGGAGCAAAAAGAAGACAGAGAAACAAAACAAAAAACCCAATGAAAAGAAAAACATGAACATCTTATCAATTCAGTCATTAAAGTTTATTTAGGATTTTCTTTGCACTAAGCATCTTAGTAATGCAAATATTGTGCTAGTGGAAATCCTGTTCTCAAGAAGCTGCGTCTTATACATTCTAACAGGTGGGGTTGCTGACCACCTATGCTCTCTTAACACGAGTGTGTATTTTTCAGTTTACCCCACTTGCAAACGACAAGGGTGGTATCTCCATCTTTAGGTCTCTATGGAAACTTTTGCATTTGTTACGGGCTGTGCTGTTTTGGATACCAGTACACGGACTGGACTAAGTGCATTATACCATTCTTTTCTACTGTTTTGTAGTGAAAAAGCATTCTTTTTAAATTCAGTCCATTTCATTTTTATTTGTTTAAGCTCTATCCTATTTCCCTCATTTTCTTTAACATTCTCCTTTCACATGCATTTCATGGTTAGGAAGTGGATTCAGAGACAGGCACATTTAGCCTCATAGGAAACTTCTAATTAAATAGAGGTCAGAAACAAAAAAAGCCAGACATTTTCTCTCATTTTTCATGAGTGGACTGCAGGACTTTCTGGGGAATATTTCTTGAAATGCCAAACCAGATGTTGTAAAATGTCTTCTACTCAGTGCTAAAATCTTTTCTCCTAAAACCTGTTAAACTTTAATAGCAGAAATATATCATATTAACGTCCAGACTGCTACATTAAAGTAATGTTACTGTTCTTGAGTTACACCCTCCATGATCTAGTAAATTCTGAGAGGGAGCTTCTACTCTTGGCTTGAATATCAACACACAGTATTTCAGATTTACAAAGGTGGACACTCAGCACAGGAAATAACTTATACGAACCCGTAGGCACTGACAGATTGGGTCCTACAAGGTTATATATTATATATTTCAACAATTGTCAGGGATATTTATTGAGGACCCATTGTGTGTAGATTGGTGAACTTCACGCTCTGTGGGGGCACACAAAATAAAATAGATGATGGGGACCTTTGCCCTAACAAACTTCAGAGTTTTTAGAAAGAATCCATAAATCACATTGAAGATTATATTAGGTGACTCTTAACGTTTTTCCCAGCCTTAAACGTATAATAGTCTTCTATGGTATCCTCTTTTCATATAGTTTAATTGTGTTTGACAAAAAAGTATTTGAAGTGGTTTATCATAAAGACTCACTTATTTAGTCTAAGAGACTTAAAAATAAATGGGTAATTGTAACAGGAAGCTGGACAAGATGGCTACTTACTTTGAGCATTAAATTATTCTTGCCTTTGTTTATGGAAGTGATACCTGAAAAGTCTTCACATTCTGCACTTGAACAGTAAGAAGAAAGAGAAATAACCACTTCTGAAATTTTCCCAGCAAAGACCAACTTGAATGCAGTTTTGAGAAAGAGCTCAAAGATTCGTGCAATGCTATGCAACTTGATTCTACCTTAAATCAGGGGAAAATTTGTTTTCTACAGTTGAAAAAAAAATCCCTGTAGATTTCCTAATAGAGGAGGGAAGTATCTTGAATTGTATTCATCTGTGCCTGCAGAATGTCCTCAGTTGCTGAACAAATGATTAGAAGACAGGTGGGCTAGAAATGCCTTCAAGTTGTATTTGCCTAGAAAGTAGCTCTATCTCAATTATTTGTTACAGATGAATAGATCACTCTGAACAAGATTTATAAAGATGCAATTTTCTGCCTTTGCAAGATGCTGACAAAACAAGCATTTCCCATGTGAAGTACCACCATCAGAAGAATGTTTTGGGGGGGCTGACTTTCAAAGGGGTGGTGTAGATCCTGGTGGTGGGCCTGGAGGGTAAAGCCCGTGGGCAGCTACCCCTTGCAGCACCTGCACCCTTCATATCTTTCTCCTCTCAGATAAAGAGAAGAATTTCAGTCCTTCAGAGCAGTTTCTTGGCATTGAATTCTATAGGTAATTTGTAGATGGACATTAATTAATGGCACGTTGAGACACATAATAGAAAATCAACAGCAATTTTGTGGAAGATATAAATGCAATTTTATATGATTGCTTTTTTTTCTTTTTAGCGAGCTTCATGAAGGGTTAAAGGTAAGATAGCAAATTGTATTTCAGCTAAACAATATCTGTGTATTCCTTTTCAGTGTGAGAGTTTAGAAATCCAGAGAAGTAAGTTCTTTTTTTTAATTAAGTTTTTTTTTTGAGATTGTATTTATTTATCTTTAGAGGGGAAGGGAAGGAGAAAGGGAGAGAAACATCAATGTGTGGTTGCCTCTCATGCATCCCCTGCTGGGAACTGTCCTGCAACCCAGGCACGTGCCCTGATTGGGAATCGAACGGTGATGCTTTGATTCGTAGGCCCGCACTCAATCCACCGAGCTACACCAGCCAGAGCCTAGAATTAAGTTCTTAAAAGGCCTAATAATTGCCAGTTTAAGTATTTAGAGGGTCAACTTCTTTTTTTATTTGTTTTGTTTTGTTTTGTTTTGTTTTGTTTTGAATTAGAGGAGAACGGAAGACACAGACATTTGGAGTAGTGCTTGGCCACGTCAGGGGAAAAGTGGTTTCCAACTCATCTTCCAATTTGAACTTATTTCATTGGCACATTGATCTCTGAGGAAAGTTTCACTCTTTTTATCTTTCAGATGCGAAGTTACAGGTTCAGAGAGGTTAAGTGACTTGCCCCTGATATGATCGCCTCATGAATAATACCCATGTCACAGTTTCGCTCCGAAACCACAGGACTTCAAAATCAGGCGCTTTCCCCCGCAGAGTGGCTCATCCTGATGGTGAAATGTTTTCTCCTTTCAGGTCTCCTGGGACACCTGCCTTTCAATATCATCCTGATTGTATGGATTTGGTCCCTCATTACAGATCATAAGCCCTTTTGAGAACAGACTACATATTACTGTCATGTTCTTTTCCCTACAATTTCTGCTTCAATACATAGATAAGATAATACAGTCACTGTTCACCTGGAAAATCTTCCCTCTTTGCCAATTCGAGGTATTCCAGATGTGATTTTTCTAAGGGAGGCTTAGAAATATTTATTTGTTGAAAACAAATTTTGACATGGATTGTACCAGAACAATTATAGATCAATATGTCAACCAGTTTCAATCTAAAGTAGTTGGAATTAGTCACGTTAGTGCTAATGGAGGAAGGGCTTCATGAAATAAATACATTACATGCCAGGCTTTGAGTAAGTAGATGAAAATAAATTGCTGGAGGATGTGGGAAAGAAATCTGATGACTTCAAATTCAGGCCTGATATTATGGAAAGACTGATTCATTATCATTATTATCATTATTATTATTTTTAGAAAAAGGCAGGGACTGTTCACAAAGCTTACTTTGGCAATCAGGAGGTATCAGACCACTGGCAAGGATGACAATAGTTACAATTTACCAAGTACCTTCTGTGTCTCAGACACTGTGGGATGCCCTTTGCCAACAAGTTTTGCTTATCCCTCATAACAACTGATTTTACAAATGAAAAAAAAACCAAAACTAAGGTTAGAGTCTACATTGTTTCTGTCCAAATTTCAATAATTAATAAATGGTAGAAGCAGGATTTAAAACTAGGTCTGTTTGACTTAAAAATCCAAGCTCTTGCCTTGGAAATGAGCGTGGTGCTGTAAATGAGAACACTGGCTCGGCAGCTCTGTGTGGGTTTGAATTTCACCTCCACCCCTCCAACCCATGTGACCTTCCAGCTCTCAGAGCTCCAGGTTACTTTCTTCACAAACGGCAAATGTTGAGAAGATTAAAGTGAGTTAATACATTTAATGTGCTGCCTAACACACAGTGATCAATAAATACTACTTACAATGATAATGATGATCTTGACATGAAATTGATAATGATGAACTTTTAAACTATATATCCATATTTGTATTCATCGTATTTTGCATGAAGTTTGGACTAATTTTTACTTTTAATCTTTGCATAGAACAGGGCTAAGCTAAGTACATATACGGCCAATAGATGCTTGATAAATGAACACTGCAATGAGGTAAGGAGGTTAAGAATCTTATCTGTATCTTATGCTTGTTTCTCTAGACAATCATGTTTGTATCTTGGGAACATGCCCATAAGCTTATTTTAGGTAGAAGTCCCATGAATGCCATTTTCTAATTTTTGAAGGAAACACTTCTAGATGTTTTAATATTAGATTAACTACTATAGTACCTCACTCTGGCTAGGAGCATAGATACTTATTAAATTTCTACAAGAAAAAATGGGTAAGTGGTTTATTGGGTTTTATATAGAAATTCTACCTTCAGATATTTAGTAGGAAAATGGAGAGTAGTTTGGGGAGATGAGATACAGAAGAAGAAGGAATAATTTATTAGATATTTTCTGAAAGTTCCTTTAGAAGATCTATTCGGAAGAATTATGTTTTTACTTTTTCTCAAGCTTCGTTAATAACCTTGCTTATTAATTTTCTTAATTTAACTTCATTAAAACCACCAGCTTCATAATTCCTCTCTGGAGAAGAACTTGAATTTTGTTTTGAGAACAAAAGCAATAAAAAATATCAAGGTAAAAACAGAGCATTTTTGCCACTTAATTTGACATTAAACACTCCCCCTTCCAAGTGCTGAAGGGATTTTACAGGACCCACTGGACTGACCCTTGACTAATTGTAGTGCTAACAGGGGATCCCTTATAAAGTAGATAACAAATGGCCAATTGCTGGAAATAAGGACAGTTTTTCAGTATGTGTTGCTCTCAATGACATTCCCTTTTCCCTGAAGAATTCTCCAGATGTCTAACTGCTGTGTAAACTGGCTTAATGCCAGTTCTAGTGGACAAACCTACTTTTTCTTCTTCCCACCTCCCTTCCTTTATTTTTTATCCCTTCACTCCTCACCACTGCCACCATCTCTCTTTCTTCCTTCCCCTTTTTCCCTTTTCAAGAGTAAATACCACAAGGCCTTACTTTATCCACCGCATCATTAGATAGATTTCAGGCAAACAAAAATTAATGTCATGTAGTTCTTTTCTCAATGGACTCATTGCCTGAACAGGAAGACAGACAATTGAGCAAGTAGGTAGAAGGGAAAGATCAGGATACTGCCCCTAAAAGAAGTTATCCGAGAGGAAAATGACATTCCAGAGAGAGGCAGGAGAGAAGATAAATCCCCTGACGTGTTGACGGAAATGCCAGACAGTTTACTCCCAAAATGTACATTTTCCTACAAAACTGAGCAAAGCTGCTGTTGCATCACGTTCAGGTCTGTGTTTTCATCTTGTGGTCCTGGGCTCATGGAGTAAGCAAACTGGTATTAAATACAATTGCAGCAGGTTATCCTCTTCGTGAGCTCTGTACTCATTGCATTTGACCTCTGCGTGACCTCTGACTCGGATAATCACTACCGCCACCTCAAAACACCTTTGTTATTGACTTCTAGGAAACTACACTGTCTTATTTTCATCCTAGCTTCCTCTTTATCAATCTCTTTTGGGGGACCCTCCTCGTTTCTCTTACGCCTTACATTGTAAACACCCAGAGCTCATTTTTCTGTCTATTTTTTATAGCTTCTATGCATCTTGGTGGTCTTATTCACGTTCAAGACTAAATTTCTCTGATACAGCTAGTCCAGAATTCTTATTTAAAATCTCTTATTCCTGTTTTATTTTTCCTCATAATTTTTAATTCTTTCTAACATACTATAAAAATTAGTTTTCCTACTTTCTATCTCTTCCTAACTAAGTCAGCTTTACAGAAATAGTGCTTCTTGTTACTTATTCGCTACTTCTTATAAGGCTTAGAATAATGCAGATTCAGAGCATGCATTCAGTAATGATTTTATTCACTTGGAGATTGTATAAGAAGAGCCAGAATTCGTCGACATGCACAGATTTCATCCCACCCTAGTTTTATAAGTCCGAGAGTTGGAGAAAGTCAACCACCTCACAAGGGTAATTAGTGTAATTCATATTCACAGCTGCGACTCAGTCCAGAATAAACTTTAGATTCAGGAACTTTCTTTCTTAAATTTCTTTAAATGACTTTATTGTCTAACAAAAAGTGGCTTTGGGGAACAGCTCCCTGTGCTTTTAACAGCATTTGCTAGACTTGAGAAATTTGTCCTCCATTTCCTTTTTTGCGTGTTCATTTATTTCACGTTTAAGAGTTACCATATGTTTAACCCCCCATAACAGTCTAGAAGGTGAACTAAGGCAGCAGATAGATATGTATGCACCGCACAGTGGCAAACCTTTATGTTTTTATTCTTTATGTTGCTCGGCTATTGTGATTGGATATGATGCATACAGAACAGAATGTGTGACCATAAACGATGCCCTGTGGAACTGATCCAGTATTCTTCTAGCTCACTTCTGTTCTGAGGAGCTCTCTTAACCAGGATAGAACCCATTTGTGTGCCAGTGAATTCAGCAGCCCCGAGGCAGGCAGTTCCTAGTTTAACCAGTGGGATTCCAGATTGACTTGAAACTGGCAACTGAGCAGAACAGAATAGCTCTATAGGGCCACACGTGAAAGCTGTGCTGACTTTCCTGCTTATTTTCCATCTTATTTTCTTTCCTTTTTGTAAGTATTATTATTATGAGTCACCCACCTGAAGTCTAGGGAGAACTAGAAACTAGTTCTTGTCCTCAATCATGAAAAATATACAAGATGGATAAAGTGGTCCAAACAACCATACTCAGAATCCAGGGCTTTAAACTGCCACCTGAGTAACCCTCTCTGCCCATTACCAAAGGAAAAGTCAAAACCAACAAACATTTGAATGAATAAAGAGCCGCTATACCCTTGTACTGTTTTACTTTCTTGGTTTTTAATGGCAAGTCTGTAACCAAAGTCCGATCTGGATGCCTGCTGCTACAAAAGCCAATACCAGGGAGGCAGGTGCTGATGTAAAGGGAAGTGGCTTCTTGGCAGATGCCAGCCATCTGGAGGTAGGGGGATGCTTGTCTCCCTGGGAAGATGAGGTACTCATGCCTCTAAGCCCATCTCCACATCTCAATGGAAGCAGAGATTTTTATGAGGAGCAAGAGGGGAATAGAGCAAAGAGATCAAAGGAGGGGGTTGAAAAGTTCTCTATGTGCCAACGAGCACAGTCCATTCCCATAAGGCAGGTGATGGTCTGGTGTGCAACATCCTGGTTTACTCATCCTGCCTTTATGTCATCCAGACTTCATGTCATCCAGGCTCTGAGTTCAAAGGCCACTGTGGAGAGGAGGGCCAATAAAATGGCATTGGTCTGATCAAGACAGCATAAAGTACATAAATCGAAGTAGAGTCAGTCATGCCAACCACAATGGCTGTCATCAGCCATGACACTTTGGTTCTGGAGGGAAACTACCCGAGTCAGAGCAGACACATCTGGCAAGGAGACACACCTGTGGTATATTCACACGTGGTCAGAACAGACATGTCTGACAAGGAGACACACCTAAGATATCCACACCCGCGATCAGAATATTCATGTCTGCAGAGTGGGATCACCCATCGATAGGTGCCTGGGGAAACCCCACACTTGCCAGCAGGGGGGCCAAGACATTTTTCAAAAGATCTGGAAGGGTGGAGGGCACCACTTTCAAGGTGCGACTGAGGCCGATTCCAGACCGCTGCTGAGACAGCCGAGCTCCACACCCCAGAGTGCTGCCCTACGACCTGCGTGCAGATATCCTACGTGGGTCTCCTTGCCAGGTGTGTCTGCTCTGATTTAGGGAGTTTCCCTCTCGAACCAAAGTTTTGACAGCCATTTTGGCTTACATGCATGACTCCACTTTGTTTTATATACTTTATGTTATCTTAATTGGACCAAAACCATTTTATTGGTCCTGCTCTCCACAGTCAGCAAATCTGAAGCAGGGACGCCCGAAGGTTGGAGTCTGTATCTTTTGAAGTTAGTTCCTAGGAGTCTTATACAAACATGTTGTTTATCTATAAGCTGTATGTTAGTCAGAGTCAGCACTTACAGAAACAATGTCAAAAGCACAGTGAGGTGGCTTACCATTTCCCACCGTTACAATTTTTATCATTATAAGCCTAAAATTCCTCATAATGTTTTCTATACCTTTTGCATGGAGGAGAATTCTTTTAAATGCTGCACATAAAAAGAGATTGTAAATATACCCCACATTGCTAAGTTTTATAACTACATGTTGCACTGGCAACCACAGAGCTATCTTTTTGTAAATGATGGTTAAAAAAAGCAAATCCTTAAATAATTATCATTGGAAAACTGGAAATTAATTAACACCCCATAATTATCAATAGTTAAGTGAAAACAGAGTGAATAAAGATAAAAATAATTGCAATCACTGGGTTATTTCATGCTTTCAACTCACTGAGACTGACACCTCTTCAAAGGTCCTTTTTAAAAGTTTTATTATATTGTGAAATTCATTTTTTGAAACAGTTAATAATATAACTTAATACATACAACCTTTGATTGTATTCTCTTCTGTACATCTCAATGGATCGTTAGCTTCTATGAGACCGAGTATAGATAGTCGTGTAATTGTGCTATCTGGTCCGGGCCAGTGGCTTGGTTTGTAGGAACATCAACACGTACACCAAAACCCTGCAGGTTCAATTAATGGTCACGGCAAATAAATAGGTTTTGGGTGTGATCCCCATTTAGAGCATGTACAGAAGGCAGCTGATTCATGTTTCTCTCTCACATCAGTTTCCTTCTCTCTCTCCCTTCCTCTTTCTCCAAAATCAGTAAGAAACATATCCTGGGGTGAGGATTTTAAAAAATACTGTGCTGTTTTACTGCTACTATTTCATGCTATCTCAGATGCTTGAATTTTTGAGACTAATACTTCACTATTAAAACAGAAAGCCCAAAGCCTTCGGTTAATGTTCAATTACACTTCAAGGCTATTCCATACAATACTCGTTCAACATCTTGTATGTTACTTTGATAATCTGACATCAATCTTCTTATTTAAAAAATCTAACATTAAGTTGGAGTAACAATTAGAAGTATCTCTGTATTATAGCCCTCAAGCAAGGAAACAAATAACTTGCAAGAGTAAAATACTGTACATCCACTCTCCTGTTGAGGGAAAATTTTCTGGGCCCAGACATACTTCTTTTGCTGTTGGTTTCCACCAGAAATCTTTTCCCTCACTTCCACCTCCCAGGGTAGAGTTTATCACATTTACTACCTTGTTAAATATTTCCTTCCTAGATTATATGGTTCCTAGTTGAATGTCATGGACCATTATAAATATTGAACTTGGCTCTCTAGGCTCACAACACATTCGTTACTATTGTGTCTACTTCAGCTGATGGCCAGGTCTAGGGAAAAAAGTAGAATTTGAATACAAGGTTTCTTCTATATTAAGACATTATCATCTAGATGCCTTCCTCTCAATAAGTCTTTCTGTGAAAAAATGAAATATTACTACATTGAAAGTGCACAGGGATGTAAGATATATTCTAATTTCAGAAAATTTTAAATGGAAAAACATGTATTTGAAAATAAAGGAATCCAGCAATAGTTGTTGATAGCCCCTGATTATTTGTGTAACATTAGAGAGTTGATAAAATATTTTGCTTTTTTTCCTGTCTCCTTTCTTTATTTCTTTACTCTATAAACCATTGCTTCCTTTTCTATAACTGAAGTCCTAAAGCTATTTAAAAACAAAGTTTGGCTAAAGCTCACTCCCACAATGTTTATATACTACCAAAAAATTAAAATTTTAAGACTTGTTGCTCTCTTTCTCTCTTTTATTATCCTCACCCGAGGACCTATTTTTCATTGGTTTTTAGAAAGAGAGGAAGGAAAAGAGAAACACTGATGTGAGAAAGAATTATCGACTGGTTGTTTCCTGTACTCTCTGTGACCATGGACTCTATGTAACTGATTGGGGATTGAAACAGCAATCTAGGCATGTGTCTTGACTGGGAATCAAACCTGCAAACCTTTGTATATGAGACAATACTCTAACCAACTGTGCCACACCTGCTAGTACTTATTACTCTCTTTTAAATGCTATTCTCAAACACTAAGCAATCATATGTGATGAAAAATAAAAGAAGAAAGACAAAACACACTTTTAAAATCTGAGGGAACACTCTCCACCTTGGAACTTAAAGACTGGAGCACATCTTGCAAGGAACATTTATGGGGCTTTTGAGAGTTATGATCTACTGGTACATTAAAAATAACAGGCTGTGACAATTCTTGGGAAGTTACTGCATAGCACCCATTGGGTGAGCTCATATTATTTAAGCTGTAACTTTCATTGAAAAAAAAATTACTGATAGTCAATGCAAAACATTGCATTCTGGTGGAAAAACAAAGCCAAATACCTTGAACTTCTTCCAGAAAGTTTGTGGACAACAGACTGGTGATTGTGAGGGGGAGGAAGGCATAAGGGGTACACATGGTAACAATGAAAATAAACTTTAAAAAAAACTGATGATTACACAGAGAGATTATGTAATTTTTTAGAATCAGGTATACAAAGACATTCAAGCAAGTACTAAGAAATAGACATTGAAGAGACAGTTTTGTTTTCAAAGCCAGGGCACAAGCCCAGGAAATTGCAACAGAAAAACACAAAAGAGTCTCAAGAGAACAGGTGAATATGTAGTTTCTCCAAGTGAATTTTGGAGTTCTTTGAGTGGCATAACTGCTGGGAAAAATATATATCTCCCTGTGCAGGTTATACTTGGGATAACTCACTTTCACATCCATAGAGGGTTCTATCACCACGTGATTGACTGTTACTTGACTTTATTTCACGGCAAGTACAGGAATAAATAGAGCTATGGATACAGATGTATGCATAATGATAACGCTACAGAAATTGGTCTGTAAAATCTTTCTTTGTTCCTTGGCCTCACCAAATGTCCAAAATTCCCACATTGTCTGCGTGAATAATGCCCTGGGGATATTTTAATCATGAATTAAATATAAATCTTTTAAAACTTTGTTGTGAATAACAACATGTTGTATTGAGCATGATAAATGTTTGTGGCTGTAGCTTAAAAAATAGGTTGACATTCTTATAGGTGAAAAAAAAAAGAAAAAGAAAAAAGAAAGATTATATCTTCCTTACTTTGGTTAAAATCAAAACCCAGTATGAATATAGATTCAGTCTGTTATGAGTGCTGGTTCCCAGGTGTGGAGGTTCTGCTCCCGCCAAATTTATTATTTTTAGGTTGCTCAGGCCTAGAAAAGAAATTTCCAGGAGGATGTCCCTTTCTCCATTTTCCCCTGACCTCCAGAAAATGTATTCTTTGTACTCTGTCCAAAAAAGAGTCCGACTCATTATTTATTCTCCGCCTCCTGGTTTCGTGGAACGCACATGAGACGCGGTGGTCACAGCAGCAGCGCATGTGCTGATCACGCTGCATTTCGTCTGCGTAAGGTTAGTCGCCATCGGGAGAGAAACAAGCCAAACTGAATATTAGAAGACAAGGCTGACGTTAGGTTTTTTAGACATGAATAGGCATCCTCTGCATTAGAATCTTGATCGTTTCTACAGAGAACACACTGATGGTTGCCAGAGGGGAAGGGACTTGGCGGACTGGGCAAAAAAAGTTGAAAAGATGGTCAAGTGCAAATAGATAGTTACAAAATAGTCACAGGGATGTAAAGTACAGCATAGGAATTAATAGCCAAAGATAGTGTGATAATTAGTATCGTATCAAGTGTGTACACGGATTATTAGGGGCAACACTTTGTGAAGTATATACTTGTCAAAGCACTATGCTGTGCAGCTGAAATTAAGACAAAATGATATTTAGTATAAACTGTTACCGAAAAAGTTTTAATTTTGAAAAGAAATCTAGCCCTGTCCTGGTGGCTCTGTTGGTTGGAGCATTGCCCCATACACTAAAAGCCTGTGGGTTCTATTTCCAGTTGGGGCGCATACCTGGGTTGGAGGTCTGATCCCTGGTGGGGGCGTGTGCTGGAGGCAGCCTGTCAATGTTTCTCTCTCCTATTGATGCTTCTCTCTCTCTCCCTTCCTCTATTTCTAAAAATCAGTAGTAAAAAAAAAATCTTCAAGGGAGGATAAAAAAAATGAAGCATTTAAAAAAATAAGAAGAAATCTAAATCATTTCTAATTAAGGAGATATTTTAATAACTTTATGAGACAGTTGTGTGAGTCTTTAATTATTCTGCCTGCAATGCCTTCTCCAAGCCTGCCAAGTGGCACACCCTGTGAGAGGAAGTGAGCACATAACAGGAGTGTGGTTAAGGAGAAGCAAGAGTGAGCATCACATCAAAGGAAGACCCGTAACACTGATGAAACCTTTGGACATTGGAGGAAAACAGCAACTGTTTGTGCAGATGTGCTTTTCTTTGTAAAGTGCTGTGTGACTCAGTTGTGAATCCACATCCTTAGTAAGAGTGGTTGGAATTCAAGGATCATAGGGCACAGAAATAAAGTACACAAAAGGCATATTTCTCCATTTCTTCCTATGTAGATCCACTGACATTGACATTTGTGCAGATCAATCAAATAAAGTGTCTATTGAAGTGATACCAAACTTTAAATAGCCAAATAACCAGAATGCATGTGTTCAGTTGAGAGCTCTGCTACCAAGTAGTTGGCCTGCAAAATTTTAACTTACTCTAGTGACCAAGATATCATTGCAACTTCTCATACATAATGGACACTGCTGAACACCCTCTTCAATACTAAAATTATCAGAGTGGAGATAAAGTGTATTTCCTGGAGTTGTCAGATATTGAAGATATTTTATTTGTTTTTAATATTATTTTATTAAAGATTTTATTTATTTTTAGAGAGAAGGGAAGGGAGAAAGAGAGGGAGGAAGAAACATCGATGTGTGAGAAATACATCAATAGGTTGCCTCTCGCGTGCCCCCAACTGGGTACCTGGCCCTCAACCCAGGCATGTTCCTTGATTGGAAATCATATCAGCAAACTTTTAGTTTGCAGGCAGGCACTCAGTCCACAAAGCCACACCAGTCAGGGCTGAGGACATTCCAATAATCTGACCCTTGTAACAAAGCTAGTCCTGTTAAAATGTCCAAAGACACAATTAGTCCACAGTTCATGTAAATCTCGCTCTCCTACGATATTTGAACACTGAACCATATACTTAGCTAGGCTACTGAAGAAAGCAGGTTGTTATTATTGGCAATGCAACCACAATGCAATTATTGGACCAAGAAAGTATTTGTTATGAATTCGCCCTGTAAGCCTTGAGTAGAAGTGACCATTGTGGATTATTTGAATCCAAGGACATTTTCTTAAGTATGGACATTTTGGATAGGACCAGCTTTCAAGGACCTTTCAATGTGGACAGAATTCCTCTGAGGACATTTTGGATGGGACAAATATTCTCTAACCAGTCACTCATGTAAAAGCATTCATTTCAAAAGACTGTGTCTGTATGTGTGTGATTTTCGATAAACTTGGCGTTTCAATGAGAAAATCCTCAGGATCTATGGTTACAATCTCTTGGGGGAAATGTTCTAGGAGCTGCAGGACCAAAGGCACAGAGATTCCCTGGATAGACTGTCCTGGACCACTGCTGAGAAGATGCTTGTATTAGCATCCGAGTGTGAAGCAGTGTGTTGTCATTGCATTGTGAAAAGATTTTTTACGTAATATTTCCTCAGCTTTAAAATGAAAGTATCACTTTTCCAACTGTGCTTTGATGGAATATCTGGAGAACTTAAATGTGGTATTTATGGGCAAGTGCTTTATAAAATAAGATTTATACAAATATTAGATATAATACATCAAAAATGTAAAGACAGTACCAATAGGTTGTGGAAGACATGATCCATAGGCATCGAATGTAGATGTGTTAAAGGTTTCATGAATGGGGGTAGCTTGGATTGATAGTTGAAAGAACAGAGAGGAAAGGTGATGGAAAGGCGATAGAGAGGATGGCTTTTCAGTTGGCCTGATTGTATGTGAAAAGCCCCTGAGGACCAATGTTCTTGTTTATTTCATTGAATGTCAATCAGCAACTTGTGTAGCATGGTGCAGATCTGTTCTAAAGATTTCCTTTGCAGACAGACACAAGCTTTGAAATGTAAATGTGTTACCTAGTTTGTACTGTAGAATGTGATCATGTGATGCTCAGCAGGGAACTGTGAACTTTATATACTCACTAATGGGTCAACTTTTTTCATGAAAGACCATAGCAGCAGGATTTCTCCTTTATTGACAGTGTGTTCTGGTCATTGTTATGGTCATGTATATTACACATGCATAATCTAAAATAATATAAGTTACTTTTTCCTTTAGGGAATATATATTTGACTCTGATTCTGCTATGTACCAGCTATTGAACTATGGAGAAATTGAACTTTTTATGCCTCATTTTTTTGGTGTGTAGAAAATGAAGATGATGATAATTCCTTCCTTATAGACTGCTCCAAGGATTAATTGAACTGATTCTGTCTGGATCATAGCCATCACTTGGAAAAAGTTATCTATTATTACACAGGGTGGTAATTCTAATAACACTTCCTCTAGATTTACTGTGGGTGATAATGTTTGGTACAAATGCTTTCATATGGAGCTGGTTTGTATGGATGTGATAATAATAAACAATCTTCCTAATGAAATGGCTTATCAAAGATGTGCTCAATATTCTATCTTATTAAAGGTGGATTCTAGCCAGAATGCGCAATCAGGGAATTGTAAAAGTGACAAAACTATTTTACAGACTAGGATCTCACAATGCCTTTTGTGAGTTCCTTGTTCCTGGCAAGTATTTGGACTTACTTGTCTTAGAGTCTGAGCTGGTGACAGTCACCTCACTGCTTTCATATAATAAAGTAGTAGATTCTGAAGAAACGGAAAGGAAACCAGCTGAGCTGAGGGACTTGCATTGATTGCCATAACTTTCTTACCTTACTCACTGTGTCTTTAAAATAAAGATATGCATGAAGATAATATAAGAGAATTGGCCTACAATGTTTTGGGAAAAGGGAAATTCTTTCCAAACAGCACAGGAGAAACAGAAACGCCAAAGAAAATATTGCCAGGTTTACACACCTGAAAGGGGAAGCTTCAGATGATGAGAGTCAGAAGGACAAAAACCGAATGACAGACTTTCTGAAATCATATCCATATATATCACATACATGACAGGGTTATTATACGGAATAGATGAATAGTTCTTCTGCATCAGTTTCAAAGGGGCAAAACAAACTACAGATAATTCAAAGAAATAATTTAAAATGATTAATCAATATAGGAAAATATATGTAATGGCACTGTTGACAAAAATTCAAGCTAAAATATTGTGAGATATCACTGGACGGGTGGGCATGCTAGAGTGAAAATGGAGACAGTTGTACTTGAACAACAATAGAAAAGAAAGTAAATCATAAGAATTAAAAGAGTAACAGAAACTAGTGCTTTCAAAAATGGCCTTTGACAATCCTGTCCATTTATTTTTCCGAATTGTCAGGCTAAAGGCACAGTACGTGCCAGAGTACCTAATAAAGGTAGGAATGGGACACATAGGATATATGATGTATTATTTTTTGAAAATAAAGTCCTATTAAGGATTTTTTTATTATATTTTATTGATTATGCTATTACAGTTGTCCCATTTTCCCCCCTTCATTACCCTCCACCCTGCACACCCCCTCCCACCCACATTCCTCCTTTAGTTCATGCCCATGTGTCATAGTTCTTTAGCTTCTACATTTCCCACACTATTCTTGCCCTCCCCCTGTCTATTTTCTACCTACCATCTATGCTACTTGTTCTATGTACCTTGTCCCCCTCTCTCCTCTTCCCACTCCCCTATTGCTAACCCTCCATGTGATCTCCATTTCTGTGTTTCTGCTCCTGTTGTAGTGGTTTGCTTAGTTGGCTTTTGTTTTA